>APFE031024511.1:28122-41492 GCA_000404065.3 Pinus taeda | reverse complement strand
AATAATCCTATATTTTTATATTAATGATACATTACTTTTTTCCAAACTTAATGTTACTATAAACTCTTTCTATATTATTTTAGACTCAACCAATTATTTCCATGCTTCCAACAGTGGCAAACGTGCTGTTTTTGGAGTCTCCAGCAGGCGTCGGATTTTCCTACTCGAACACAACCGATGATTATACGCAAACTGGCGATAGACTTACCGGTAACTTGTGGATTTGTGCGGTTTTCTTGAAAAAAAGCCTCGTTTAAGCGATGATGGGAAATCTAAACATGTTAACGAGGTTTTTGTTTGATTCCAGCTGAAGATTCGTATGCATTCCTGGTAAACTGGTTCAACAGGTTTCCGCAATACAAATTCCGAAAGTTTTACATAGCAGGCGAAAGTTATGCAGGTAGTATCGTTTACAATACCTGTAGTGCCTTAACCGTTTCTATTTTCAGGTTAGTTATGATTAAAACTTTGATGAGAGTAATTGCAAGCTGTTACACTTAGAAAATGAGCAAGTCACATTTTTTTAGAGACATATATTTTTGATAGACCTTCTCCTCAAATTCCTTAGAAACTCTGATGTAAGACGAAATATGCCAGTGCTGCAAGAGAGATTCCTAAAGCTGGTTTGGTTTAAAGGGAAATATCTATTTTTCCGTGTAGGGGTTAACCATAATTATTGATTGTAGGAAATTACATTCCAGAGTTGGCTTCAAAAATTTTACAGCACAAAAAATTGTCGCAGGCGCCGTTTATTAATTTCAGAGGAATAATGGTGAGTTCAACTCAGACTTTGATTTCCAGAAAATTATATTGGTTGAATCGAAATGCATACAAAGAGAATTCAACACACCAATATTTTTGCTCAATACCTATGTGAAGATTTCGGATATAAAACTTGCCGGCATGCGAAATTCTCAAACTTGGAAACTTATTAACCCAATTAATCTGAAGCGTGCACATTCAATTTGTTCAGGTGGGAAACGGCGTAATGAATAGTGATACAGATGTTATTGGAACATTTGAGTACGCATGGAGTCATGCATTGATATCGGATCAACTCTATAAGCAAGTAACTAAAGAATGCACTGGTTCAAAATTCGAATTCGATGGAGCGACGTGCTATGGTTTGGAAAGTCAAGTGTATGCTGCAATGGGAAATATCGATCCTTATAGCATCTATGCTCCCATATGCATAGATAATTCATTCAAAACGGCAAGGGTGAGTACAAACTATGTCGCATTGTAAGTGTCTTTTTTTTCTTTTTGGTAAAATTTACAGTACCTGTGCTCTCACATGCATAGCTAATTCATCCAAATGGAAGGGTGAGTGCAATAAATACTCTATGCCTGATATTTATTTCCTTGAGTAATAATTTATTTCTAGTCAAATGCAGCAATATGTTTGCTAAAGATTGACTGTACTTATGATTGATGTGTAAATAGCAAGAAGAAGCAGAAATTCCAGGATATGATCCTTGCATCGACAACTACGTATCCACGTATTTTAATAGGCCCGAAGTTCAGAAAGCCATACATGCAAATGTAACCAACATTACTCACAGCTGGACCCAGTGCAGGTATATCAGTCTTTAGACCTACTTACTAATATCATTTTTTTTTTTTGACCATTTAAGTTTTCAATCTTCTTATGGTCACAACTTCATGTACTAAAATATGGTTTCACGTGACTCCATAACAGTGAAGGTCTTTCTTTTTTTTGGGCGGATTCTCTTTCAACTGTCTTACCAATTTATCGTCAACTAATTGCAAATGGGTTGAAGATACTTGTTTTCAGGTATAATATAGGACAATTTCAATGCCCTAATTTGGAGTCTATTATAAAAAATTAACTAAGTGAAAATAAGATTGGTTAGTATCTTTTTCTTACAGCTTTATTTTAGCTTTTTTTTTCAGCGGAGACACGGATTCCAGAGTTCCTGTGACTGCGACAAGACTCTCCATCAATGAGCTCAAGCTTCCAATTAAGACTCCATGGTACCCCTGGGTTAACGGCGACGAGGTAACACAATAGAATCAGTGCCATTAATTTACCAGATAAACTCTTGATGATAATATTGATTTTATCTGAGCATGCGCTCTCGTGGCTGCTGCAGGTCGGTGGATACACTGTCATTTACAAGGGTTTGACATTTGCTACCGTGAGGGGCGCGGGGCATGAAGTTCCAGAATTTCAACCGTCCAGGGTTTTAAAGTTGTTCAAATATTTTGTGCTAGGAAAAGCCTTGCCAAAATGATCGGATTTAATCGAAATTGCTTGTAATTAGGGGAAGGTCTTGCCAAAATAATGGGAATTGCTCGCAATTAGGGGAAGGCCTTGCCAAAATAATCAGAGTTTATGGAAATTGCTCGCAATTAAGGGAAGGCTTTGCCAAAATAAAAAGTTACTGAAATTGCTCTCGTTTGAGTCTGCAAGCAGTCCTGATGATTCTTTTTCAAACAGACGTCCTTCATTAAATAAATTAAAGATGAGTTAATTTCCAATTCTCTAGTATCCATTGATGAACATCAATTAAACAACGTGCAAACTAAACCTCTTTTCAAAACATACATCGCTTCATTGATAGCTTTAGCACAACAGAAGTGATCGTAGAGGCTTCATGTACTCTACCTAAAAAGGAGGAAGAGAATAAGCTCCAAAGTCAACCAAATCATCAATAGAGAAAATACCAACCGCCACGGGAGCTTATCAAAGAGCCAATCCCAGAATCAGAAATAAGTGGAAGATCTGACCTTGTAGAAGGAGGGGATGCTGCCATTGATGAAGAAAGCCGGCCTAGGAGGACGAAAGAATGAAAGCGGTTGGCTAGGGATGAACCCTAGCTGCTGCAATGGAGAGATGCGATAGACCTCCATCCATTGATTCGGTCGTTGGATCGACCAAAGGTTTTGGTTCTTGAATCAAGCTATGGGTGATCCAATACCTGTAGGCAGTGAAATCTCTGGGCAATGAGAGCCTAAAAAATACTCCCATTATTATTATTATAACTAAAATTATAATTTAATTAATTCTTATAATTTTAAATTTTGATAAGTTAAAAAATATATAATAACCCCATCAAAATTTAATTAAACTTCAAACATGTTTGAATGGTAAGAAGTTAAGATATATAATAAAATAAATAGTTTAATGTATATTCAACCTTACCCATCAAAACAAAGAGGTAATCATAATCATACTTGTTGATGCCCTGACTTTCTATACTATCCTTTCTGTTTTTTTATCTTTTGAGACTTTTCGAATATTTTAAGAGTTTAATAGAGATGAGTGAAGTCAAATATATTTAACTTTACTAATGTTATTTAGAAGTTTATCTAGGTTAGTCATCTCATTCATAACGCTAATCAACGAGACGAACTGGGATTCTCCATCGTTGGTTGATTGTCAAGATGCGTTATGCTCAGGGCCTCTCCTCTGTAATTGCTAACCCTAATCAACAAGACGACCTGGGATTCTCCTTCGTTGGTTTGTTGTCAAGATGCAGACAACGCAGGTTTTTCTTCTGTCAATCCTCTTGGTCGCAGCGGTTAGCTCACCTCTCAAGGTGACAACCTGCAGTCATGGCGCAAAGCTATAAGAAGCAGAAGCCGTACCATAAAAATTACCAACTAGGAGAGTGAGAGCGCCACGACCAGCCACAAGGCCTCCCTGGGCAGCACACTGGTTTCAAATTATCTGCCACAAGGCCTCCCTGGGCAGCACACTGGTTTCAAATTCCCACAGTACTCTGGATATGCCACAGTCGATGCCGAGGCAGGCACATCGCTTTTCTACTATTTCGCCGAGGCCACTCGGGATCCCTCCAAGAAACCACTGGTCCTCTGGCTTAACGGCGGTAAATTCCCTTGAATATTTGTTTTCCACAGGTTTCCTGTAATAATTGTATTTCTCAGTTCTCACAAAGGAATATTGTAGCAGGGCCTGGATGTTCATCGTTAAGAGGAGCAATGGCTGAATTAGGGCCTTTTCGCGTTAACCCAGACGGAAGAACACTTAGCCACAACCGCTACGCATGGAACGAAGGGCAGTATTGCCCTCTTTTATATCCAGGAATTGTGAAGAAATATATGCATATTTATTCATTCATTCAGATATGTAAAGCTCGCGTTTTTACGGGTTAACATGTTGAATATTATATTGAATTATTTTATTATTTGATGTTTTTTTGAAAGGGAAGTGAGTTTAGACGACGCAACAATACAATATTTCTCACCATCGTATTCTAGAATGGGATTTAACTTTATTGAGAAAAAATAACAATTATTTTAGCTAACTATTCAAAATATTTTTTAATTGAATTATTACATTATTTAAAAATTTATAATATTAAATATTTTGTTCATTAATATAGTTATATATACTGGTTATAGGAGAGCAGAAAGATTTTAACTTAAAATTTTTGTTTCCGGAATTTTATTCCACGATCATATCAATTGAGCTATCCAAATAGACATATATTCTAGTTTTAAATTAAAAAAAATAAATTATAATTTCATATATAATAATTTTTGTTATAAAATAAATTTAATAATTTAAATATAATTATTTTTGTTATTTTTTTCATAATAATAATAATTTAAATAATAATATATAAAATATTATATATAAAAATGATTAGTATTTAATTTATTTATTAAATAATTTGTATAATATAACTATAGATTAATTAATGGTTTAGTGAATCAAAACTATTCTAATAAATATTATACTATTATATATACAATAAAAAACTATATTTATATTATTAGTGGGTTCATATACATTATATTTATATTATTAATGAGTTCATGTACATTATAGCTACTTCATATATTCATAATTATTATGTTAAAAAACATATGAGTTAGGTGTTTTTGCAAATCCCTTCAAAGTGACCATATACAAAGATATAGTGTATATACCTAAAAAAAATATGGGCATATATCAGAGATAGCAGATATAAGAGAGAGTTAAAATATGTGCATATATCAGATAGCATATATAGGAGAGAGTACTAAAACAGATATATCCATCCGAATGAGTATGTGATGAGAAAATATTGTCCCTCATGCATTGAGTATGATAAAGAAACCTTCAAGTA
This sequence comes from Pinus taeda, assembly GCA_000404065.3. NCBI lineage: Eukaryota > Viridiplantae > Streptophyta > Pinopsida > Pinales > Pinaceae > Pinus > Pinus taeda. The sequence goes on along the minus strand of APFE031024511.1, from coordinate 36,393 downwards.
GGATCCGTTGGTCAACCTGTTACATAGAAAATATGAGAAAAATATATAAAAAAGGATTAGAGAGTATCTGTGTAACTATCTTGGGAATGTAAACTTCACCACACATTTAGTATATTGCTTTTCAGTAATATATTTATGTGCATTTCTCCCACCATTTTTGAAGCTTTTTCTTTGAGAGATTACCCCAAGTTGATTATGCTTTCCACTGGTGTGCATGATTGGAGGGTTTTCTAACTATGTTTATAGATTTTCAATTCTTTTTTACCAATTAAGTAGTGTTGATTGTTTGATTTGCACCTTTTCATTTACATGATTCATAATAATCTTTGAATCCCCATATATAGATGTCGGGGATATTGAGAAAACTTGTGAGCCATAAAATGCCCCATAGTGCTATAGCTTCTGCCTTATTATTCGACATTCCAGTGAATTTTTTATTGCAAATCATTGGACATGGCTATCCAGAAGCCACATGGGCAAACATTGTTTTGTGCGGCTCCATCAAAAAATCCAATCTGGTACACCCTTTGTGGACTATTTCTCCTTTGTAATTGTTTTTTGAGCTTGTTCTTTGTAGACTATTTCTCCTTTGTTATTGTTTTTTGAGCTTATTTGAGTATAGGGATATGGTATTCTCATATACCAACATGAAGTCCTTTGGAGAGTTCTCAAATATATAGTTATTCCTCCATTTCCATATAACCTAGAAAAATAGGAGTGGAATAATCCTCCATGCAGGCTTCTGTTTACTCCACCACCCCATACACTCCCATGTCATGAAATCGATTTAAAGGAAAAAAAAGAATGTATTGCCAATTTTTCCCATAAATGTATGGTGAGGTGGCATTTAAGGACAGATGATAGTTGTTTTCCCCTTCCTTTTTGCAAATTGCGAATATGCTTGGCGTGTGCCAATTTCGCTTTTGCAAGTTCTCCCAAGTAAGATTTTTGTTATGGTAAACTAACCAGGAGAACATAATGATTTGAATAGGAATGTTAGTCTTCGAGAAGGCATATAATATAGGATTCTCCACACACACTATGTACCCCTTCTACAAAGAAAAATATACATGTCTGCAACTATAATAAAATAGTTATTTAAACTGTTTTTTTACTATATATAGATTCAGCACTAAGACACTTAGATTATGGAAGATGTACCTCATAAACTTGTGATTTTAATAAAGTCCTGCCACATTTTAGAAAAAAACTCCAAAAATAACTAAAAAAAATCTCGCAAAAACAACTATATAGGATTGATACAACAAATTACCAATGCTCCGAAATTTGTGATTCCCAGTGAATGCAACAATTTTTTTTAACCAATATACACCCTTATGTTGGGGATTTCTATTCATTAAAACATAAATCACTCATACATATTCATCCTCTATGCTGAGAGGGATTCACTCAAAATAAAATTCAACAACCAAAGTTACTCTGTCTGCTCCTGAGATTTTACACTGCTGTGTGTAAAAATCTCATTCATCTTTACTGCTGTAAAAACAGACTTTTACATATACTTCTGTAATAAAAAACAATCTTACATTTACTGCTGTAAATGTAATTCCTACTCTCAACAAAAATTTACACCTGCACTGCTGTGCATTCCTTTCTTAATACATAAAAAAAAACTTTCATGCTGCTCCCCTTGTTCTCTCTACTCGCAATGCAGTGTGTTCATTTCACACTTCTTTTAAATCTTCATCTTCGTTCTTTCATTGCCTTCACCCTCTATTTTCTTCACAAAAAAAACTTGCATACAAACTTTCACCCTTTTTACTTATCATGTTCCCGTGAATATTTAAAACAATATAATTAAAAGCTATGTGCTATGCCCATACCTCCGTCAGTAAAAAAATATTAAAATTAAAAACAATTACCTATGCCCATGCCTATTTTACATTACCCATACTTCCGTAACTATGGAAAAATTAAAACTCCTACCAACATTCTACGAACTTCATTAAATCACATTAATCTCTTTACGTGGGCGGTCAACCAAAAAATTCTGTTTTACTCCACGCTATATTTATTTGATGCAGGCCCGTATGCATCTTGGAGCAATCGACCGTGGAGAACACTGGAGCTTGATGGAGCGAATCGGAAGGAGGACGAAGATATCGAGAACCACTTTTATGTTGAACTTTACGTCCCGATATGTCAGAGATGATGACGTATGGGGAGAGCCACGCGTCAACTCTAAATTTTATCAGCAATCGACCGTGGAGAACACTGGAGCTTGATGGAGCGAATCAGAAGGAGGACGAAGATATCGAGAACCACTTTTATGTTGAACTTTATGTCCCGATATGTCAGAGATGATGACGTATGGGGAGAGCCACACGTCAACTCTAAATTTTATCGGGCCCTTGTGTACGAAAACCACTCCATACCAAAGAGCGGTCCGATATGCCTCAAGCGGGTTTGTGGTTTTATTTTGGTGGTTTTGGGCATATTAAACGGTGGCCGGTTCAACTGTTCGGGCAGTTGAAATTACAATTTCAACACTCCCCTTTAATTTCAACTGCTGGGCATTCGGTCATACCCAGAGACTTTCTCAACTCCTTGACATGCTGCTGTTACAAAAGAGTCTTCCTCTTAACAGAGGGATTCACCAACACTGCTTCAGATGCAGTTCCACAAAGGGTCTTCCTCACACAGAGGGATTTACCAGAGATTATGTTGAAGAGCATCTTCCTCTAAACAAGAGGGATTCACCGGAGAATGTGCTGAAAAACACCTTCCTCTTTGACAGAGGGATTCACTAAGACTTCACTTCCTCTCACAGAGGGATTACAACCACACACTGCTTTAGATGCAGTTCCAAAACAACAAAAAATATTACTCTTCTTCTTTTACAAATAATTTTACACTGCTGTGTAAAATCCTCATTCACTGCTGTAAAATAAAAGTTTTCTTACACAATAAAAATATTACTCTTCTTCTTTTACAAATAATTTTACACTGCTGTGTAAAATCCTCATTCACTGCTGTAAAATAAAAGTTTTCTTACACAATCTGATTGCATTCGCACTGCATTTCAATGCATTTCAATCTCCCAACAAAACAAAATTTACTTAACTCTTTTTCACTGCTGTGTGAAAAATAAAATTTTCTTTTACTGCTGTAAAAATCTTCTGGTTTCATTTACTCTGCTCAGGCTGCTGCATTCTTCACTTGCTTCACATTACTCGCATATCTTCATCAACAAAAATTATGAGATTTGAGCTGCTGCACATTCCTTTCCTTTCCACGCTGCTGTGCATTCCCATTCAAATCTTCATCAACAAAAATTATGAGATTTGAGCTGCTGCACATTCCTTTCCTTTCCACGCTGCTGTGCATTCCCATTCACAATGCTGTGAAAAACTTATACTCCATTTGCAAGCTGCTCAGAATTCTTTTTCTTCTCAACACGCTACTGTGTTAAAAACTTTTGCATTTATGCTTTATACTGAGAAATTCTTACTTTGTTTTACTGCTGTAAAATAAGAATTTCTCTCACATTCACTCGTGTGAAATTTCTCATTACATTTAAAATTATGAGTTTTCACATTACATAAAAAATACTTTTTTCATTCCCATTCGTCTCAACAAACTATAAGCACCTGTAAAAAGAATTCCAAACTTTCATTTGCTACTGCAAGTCTTTCTTCCTGTCACAGTGTTGTGCTCCCCTGGGTTTTTATTCAATGCTGCTAACCATTTCATTTTTCATTTCTTGCCTTCTGTTCTGCCTTCGCACTGATGTGCGGATCTCCTTGCTTTGCATTACAATGCATATAATTCATAAAAAAATGTTTTTGCACTACTGTGCGATCCTCTCATACCAATCCCATTTGCACCAGCTGTGCATTTCACCATAGCGTTACAGAAGTCAACGCATAACCAAAAACATATACAACACATGCGTTCCACTTCTTTTTGCATTACACTGCATATCTTCACTTGACAACCATTACAAACACATACGTTCATGGCTTTTGCTTCCACAAGCTCAAAGCTGCTTCACCTCTGCACTACTGTGCATAAAATAAACACTCTCAACAAAAAAAATTCATGCATGGCTGCACACTCCATTTTTTTTATTCAAGGGAAAAACATTTTTTTTAAGCAGCTGCATTGGTCACAATACATAAAAAACGTATGACATTTTTTATTTTTATTTTGAGCCATACTCCCGTGACCAAATACAAAAACTTAAAATTAAATCTTCACCAACCATTTACGAATGCCACTGAACTTCATTTAATGGTTTTTTTGAAACGCTGGTCAACCAAACTCTTACTCCACGTAACATTTGTTTGCTGCAGGTTGGTTGTTGTCCAATAAGGTAGCTGGTTTTTCTTCAGCTATTTTCCTGTTGCACGATGGCAGATTTCCAATTGATTGTGCTGTCGTCGCTGTCCATGCTCCCCTTAACTGTATGCATCGTCTTCTTTCAGCAAAGTTTTCTCAAAAGAAACTTAGATCGACTAGGGAGCTCAAGGGACTTTCAGACTGTATTTCTTTCCTTCTCCATACTTGTGTAACTTTCTTCTTTTGCATGGGTCTAGCTTGTGTAAGAGCCCATGTTAAGTTACAATAATGTGCCATATGCCCAATGTTATGACACTTGAAGCATTCTACATTGTTCATGAATAAGATTTCATGATTTCTTCTTGTAAAATTGTTCCTTGGAGGTTGTGGTAGACCATAACATCTATCTCTATGAAATGCTCTACAGTCTTTTGCCATATGATCAAAGTTTGAACAAGAATAACAATAACCAAAAAATGGACTTTGGTACCTGGGAGATGGAGGTTTCCTTGACGTACTTCTGAAGCCTTTCTGCTTTGGGATTATTTGATGATAACCATTGTCTCTTGCCTCTTTGACATCATCAACATTTATTCTTGGAGCTGGTTTTCTACTTGGAGTAGGATTTCTTCTATTGTAGCCTTGATTTGTCTCCTTGCCTTCGCTGGAACTAGGAGCATCACCATTTCTTTCTGACTTCTTCACATCCCTTTTGCTTAAAGCATTTTCATTCTTGTTTGAGGGTTCACCTACATACCCAAGTCCTGATTTATCAGATGAAGATCTGTAATAGCTGAGCATGTCGTCCAAGGCTTGAGAGCTCTTCATGATTTTGTTCATCCCTTCAACCTTTTTCTTGAGGAGGACAATCTCTTCTTCCAATCTTTCACACTCATTATTCTTCTTTGCAAGTTGTTCCTCAGTTTCTTCCTTGCTACGAGTAGCTTCAGCTGCTACTATTTTAAAGGAGATGATATCTGACTTCATTTTGGAGATTTCTTCATTCTTTGCTTCTTGTGCCTGCTTCTTGGCTTCTTGTAGCTCAGACTTAAGGGAGGAAACCTCTACCTTGTACTGTCCAATCTCTTCTATAAGTTTGTTCACTCTCTTGTGCCTTTGTTCAAGTTGACTTGACAAGGCATCTTCCTGCTTCTTTGCTTTATTTAACTGATTTGTCATGGATATGACTTCTTCATGATGCTTCCTCTGCTTTCATCAAGTTCCTTCTTAAGCTTGGCAAGCTCTTCATCCCTTTCTTGCACTTGAAGCTTGATGAGGTCAACCTTCTCATTTTCAGCTTCTATGATGGGTTCAAAATCTTCTTCTTGATTCATGGTCATGGTCAGTGCTCCCTTTGAGTGAAGGTCATGAAGTCTGTCCCATATATCCTTTGCAGATGAATATTTTCCTAGATTCTTCTTTACAGAATCAGGCAGCCCATCTAAGATTGTCTTTGTTGCTTTTGCATTGTACTCCTTGGATTCTCCATCCATTTTACTATCATTAATCACTGATTCCCAAATTTCAATCCCTTGAGACTTTAAGAAAGTCCTCATTTTTATTTCCCATATATCAAAGTTCCCATTGAACCTTGGATCCTCAAATAGAATGTTTTCAAATTGATTGTTTTCTATTTTAGTAGAAGAGGGAGACACATTTTTAGGAGGACTGGGGACTTTCTTCTTTGACCTTGCCATTCTTAACTATGCTTCAAATGTACTTCACTGTGATTGTTTCTTCAAAAACAACACAGAAAAAACTAATCTGAAAAATACCTGGATTTTTGACTGAGTCTTCACTCTGCTGAGAAGATCTACTGCTGCAACACAAGACTCCTCCCTTCAGCTTCTTTGTCACCTTCAAAGAGCCTAAGCTTGCTCTGATACCACTGTTGGGGATTTTTCTGGTAAAATCCCAAAAACACAAAATTCAAGCACACAGAGGCAATGCTCTGTTTCCTATACTCCAGGATCTTTTTGCACAGGGAAGCTCTTAATTTTTTTTTACTGAGAACAGAGTATTGCATCACCATAAAAAGATTTCTATTCATTAAAACATAAATCACTCATACATATTTATCCTCTATGCTGAGAGGGATTTACCCAAAATAAAATTCAACAACAAAAGTTACTCTGTCTCCTCCTGAGATTTTACACTGCTGTGTGTAAAAATCTCATTCACCTTTACTGCTGTAAAAACAGACTTTTACATATACTGCTGTAATAAAAAAACAATCTTACATTTACTGCTGTAAATGTAATTCCTTATATTGCATTTCAACCTCTCAACAAAAATTTACACCTGCACTGCTGTGCATTCCTTTCTTAACACATAAAAAAAAACTTTCATGCTGCTCCCCTTGTTCTCTCTACTCGCACTGCAGTGCGTTCATTTCACACTTCTTTTAAATCTTCATTTTTGTTCTTTCATTGCCTTCACCCTCTATTTTCTTCACCAAAAAAAAACTTGCATACAAACTTTCACGCTTTTTACTTATCATGTTCCCATAAATATTTAAAACAATATAATTAAAAGCTATGTGCTATGCCTATACCTCCGTAAGTAAAAAAAAATATTAAAATTAAAAACAATTAGCTATGCCCATGCCTATTTTACATTACCCATACTTCCTTAACTATGGAAAAATTAAAACTCCTACCAACATTCTACGAACTTCATTAAATCACATTAATCTCTTTAAGTGGGTGGTCAACCAAAAAATTCTGTTTTACTCCACGCTATATTTATTTGATGCAGGCCCGTATGCATCTTGGAGCAATCGACGGTGGAGAACACTGGAGCTTGATGGAGCGAATTGGACAGAGGACGGAGATATCGGGAGCCACTTTTATGTTGAACTTTACGTCCCGATATGTCAGAAATGATGACGTATGGGGAGAGCCACGCGTCAGCTCTAAATTTTATGGGGCCCTTGTGTACAAAAACCACTCCATACCAAAAAGCGGTCCGATATACCTTAAACGGGTTTGTGGTTTTACTTTAGTGGTTTTGGACATATTAAATGTTGGCTGGTTCAACTGTTCGGTCAGTTGAAATTACAATTTCAACACCTTAATCTTCTAATTAAAAATAAATAAATGGATATAGTCAACTATAAATAAATGGATATACTCAACACTAAATGCAGATAACATGTACTGTAATCTTAATATTACAACAAATTCCTTGTGCATAATGATCTTTGCATAAATTACATTTTTAACCGGATGTTAACCTAAATTACGAAAGGGTCCATGATTCCCACAGCGGCCAATGTACTGTTTTTGAGTGTCCAGCAGGCGTCGGATTCTCCTACACGAACACTACCTCTGATTACACGCAAACCGACGATAACCTTACGGGTAACTTGCGAATTTTTTCGGTTTTCTCGGGGAGAAAGAGTGTTTCTAAGCTTTTTAATGGGTTTTTTGTTTTATTCCAGCCGAACAATCGTATTCATTCCTGATAAACTGGTTCAACAGCTTTCCACAGTATAAATTCCGAAGGTTTTATATTGCAAGGCGAAAGCTATGCAGGTAGTATCGTTTGCAATCCCTGTTATTTACAATTTAGTTATGCTTAAAACATTGATGAGAGTAATTGCAAACCGCTGCACTAAAATAATGCACGAGTCTCATCTTTTAGAGATAAGATGCTTTTGACAGAAATTGTACTGAAACTTTTTACTATGATACTCTTGGTGATTGTAAGACGAACTATTTCAGCGTTGCAATTAGAAAGAATTCCAAAGCTGATTTGATCAGAAAGGAAATATTTGATTTTCAGAAAAGGTGTTAACGATGACTATTGATTGTAGGATATTACATTCCTGAGTTGGCTTCTGTAAGATTTTGAGAAACAGTGATCTAGATTTGCAAAACAATAAACAAGCTTGCAAGAGAAGGAAGGAAGCAAGCAAGAATTGAGAAAAGAATGAAATCCATTGATTCTACCATATTGGTTTAGAAT
>APFE031024511.1:0-14445 GCA_000404065.3 Pinus taeda | reverse complement strand
TGGCTCCACTTGGGATAGTGTGCCCTTGTGGTACACTAAGAACTCGTAGGTCCAGTGCTTTGTCCTTTTTATAACAAACATGGATTTGCTTGAAAAACATCCCCTTCAAGCTTCTTGGGCCTTCACCTCGGGCTTAAGCTTGATGATCACTGTAGGAGAAAAAGAAGTCTATATCTACTATAAAAAATATGCTCAGTCAACCTTGAGCTTATTTGCATTTTCCTACCTACCTACCCTATCAATTTCAAACTTCTTTTAGCTCAATCAATGTGAAATTTCCAATGTAGCCAATCGTTTGTCTTATCTGATATTTGAGTTTTTTGACTGCATCGGAGTTCAGAGCCACTATGATATTGTGGTGACCACTGCCACTGAAATTGCCTCTGATCTTCATAGAAAAACTGAAACACTAAAGAGTAAAACTCTTTCATGTAGTCAGCTATAGGATCCCAGAATACATGATCAGCTTGATGGTTCTCGTAACTTTCTGGTTGTGCAAATTGATATTCAATAACAGTGCACTCTTCCTGAATCACGAAAGAGAAAGGAAACAACACCCTCTCCTTATGTGCTGCCATAGAAATCTTTTGAAAAGAATGATCATAACCATGAAGACTATATGATTGAATTTGACCTTGTAAACGCTCAATATCTTTCTCAATGTCTTTAGCAAATTCATCCAAAAATTTCATCTTATCTTCTGTCTTGCACTCAAATGATTTCAAAAATGAAGACAAGGACAAAGAAAAAATTTCACCTATTTCTTCATTAATATGATCCTCATTCCATTGTTTAAAACTTTGAACTGAAGGAGAGTTTTCCACCACATCTGATCTATCTATCCATTCCTCCAAAAACATAAACCAAAAGTCTTCAAATGACTTAATGGATTTGGCAGGAAAGCTTTCAATCCACCGTTTACATTTCCCTTGAAATGAATCATAGAACAACATAATGCAAACATCCTCATGTTTAACTCTAAGAAGCTCAGTAAAATCACAGAAATCTGATATATGCTTCAAAGTTAAACTCAAATCTTCTCCATTGAATTTTGGACCATTCCTTAGAAAATATGCATCCTTGGGAAAATGATTTGGGAAACCATGAATTCCTGAAAAATTTATGCATGCATACCTTGAAATAAGAATGGTAGCATCTGAGTCCTTCATAACTTCAGTGGAATCACCATGAATCTATGAATTTCGGATTCTTCAACAATGGAGTCGCCAAGGTAGATTTGCAGCCTCAAAAGTTCTCCTGAGCTCCTGCTACCTTCAAAAGTTCAGTCTCTTGATTTCGGGAATGAATAATCTTCAGACTCCCGGCAGAAGCACCAAAATGGTATCTCAAAATCAGACCCTGGAAGGCTGCAGACCAGGAAGACTTCAAGTAACTGTTTCAAACCTACTTTAGGCTGAGGCTTAGCCTCCTCAACCTGAGAGGGCTCTCTCTAAATGGGTTAATGATTTTGATTAAAGATAAGATGGTTAACTGTAATAGAACAAATCTGAGAAATATAAATGGTGGAAACACTTTTAATTACTATCCATTGGGCTTATGGAGTCAACACACCTCAATAAAACAATGAGCTCAACCTTACATGGAAGTCAGGGCACTCAACATTTAAACATTCAGAACATAAACTCATATAGGACCACACAGTTTATAAATGTATATAGGAAGTCAGAGCACATTCAATGAATTCTGAGTGATAATACATCCATAACACTGCAAGAAATTAAGGAAAGGACAACATCACATATTCTGAACATAAAAAATCCCTCATGAATCCTGAGAAGTAAAGCCAAATCTATATTATTGAAACTGAGTCTTACATAAGCCAAATACAAGCTTTTTTCATAAAATTTCCCTCTCTGAGTACATTGATGCTTCAGCTATATATAGAGCTCTTTACATAACTTGGATTCCTCCTCAAGCATGAGCAGAATTCGAATTCATCCTACTATGACACCTATTGATACTTAAAACTAACTATTAAATGCAAATGACACCTAACTAGGAGTCCTAGAGACCTAATACAACTAGGAGTGTAACTCTTTATTATGATTACAACAACCTTATCTAAGAATTTAAAACATTATTTGACAACTTTCAACCTAAATAAGTCTAATTTGATGAAGCCTCCCACGTGGTCATCTGACCGCTGAAGACAAACCCTAGAAATTAGGGAACATGTTTCCATGTTTTTAGGTTTAGGATCCTTGAAAATGGCACGTGGGACAGAGCCTTTATCTCCTCATCCATAACACATTTTTCGAAACTGAAGGAGGTTTTTGTAGTCCAGGATGTCTAGAACAAAAACCTCTCTTGGTTTTTTAAAATACTTCTCCAGCTGTCCAGAATAAATCCTTGATGTTCCTAGAAACTAGGAGACTGTCCCTTGCTCTGTTCTGGCTAAAAAATGGGTCTTGGGACAGAGCTCATAACTTCTCCCAAAAACCATATTTAGAAAAAATGAAGGAGGCTTTTGTGAAACAATCCATGCTGAACCCAAACCTCTCTTGGGTTTTTGAAACACCGTCCCTACCTCCCAGAATGTGCCTTTGAAAAACAGGTGTAAAACAGAGACATATGCCTGTGAAAAACTTGCACCTACAGCAGTTTTGTAGCGCAAGTTTAATCATTCATTTCTCCCAGCTCAGGATGTATTTGAGGAAACTAAAGGATTTTTTTGTAGTGCAGCATGTTATGAAGAAAAACCTCTTTCCATTTGCAAAATTGAGTTTTCATCTGCTCAGGAAAGCTTCTGTAAGTTAACTAGTAAAAACAGTTTTTCTGCTAAAACAGGTTGCTTCAGGGGTTTCGTAGCGCGCTACAAAACTTGCTGAGTTGTTCCAAAAATCACAGTTTCAATACCAAAATCTGACTATCTTGGGCTTTCTTTTCTCAATAGCCACTCATTGAATTGATTAAAGTCCAAAGAGTTAACCTCACTTTGATGAACTACAATTGATTGTTGAGGCTTGTTAGGTGCAGGTGTACGCATGTCCCATATGAGAAAATGGCAATCATTTCCAACAGAGCGAAAAATGTATTCATCCTTGAAATGCCATGAAACATCTTCAACTGCTCCCTCATGAACCTTTAACTATTTGATTGGCCTCAAGAACTTTCTTTCCAAATGCAACGTTTATATCCCACAAGCATATTGTGCATCGTTTGAAGCACTTAGTATGTGACCTTCTTTTAGAGGACTCCATGTCAAACCATATCCTTCATTAGAATGACCTTTCAATATCAATTCAGGATTGCAAACCCTTTCTTGAGGAGCCTTTGATGGATTCTTACTGTAATCAAACACATAAACATCTGAGCTCACTGTCTTCGTTGCAATGACAAAATGAATTATGTGGCATGTAGCGAGCCTTGTTAACTTCTCCTTCATATTTGTTGTTTCCACAGTGCTCCCAAGAGTAATTATTGGTATAGTTGATGCAAAGAATCCCATTGGAATGAATTGCTTCTCACCAAAGACAATATGAATATATACTCCATCTGAGATTATTAACAAACCTAACCTTTTAGCTGTCTCTGCAATGTGAGGATGACATGAGATATAAGCTTCTAATCTGGCTGAAAGATAGGTCTTGGGACAGAGCTCATAACTTCTTACAAAACATGCATTTGGAAAAACTGAAGGAGGTTTTTGTGAACCAATCCATTCTGAACAAAAACCTCTTTTGGTTTTTTGAAAAACCTTCCCTACCGCCCAAAATGTGTCATTGAAAAACAGGTTTCAAACAGAGAAATATGCTTGTGAAAAACTTGCACCTACAGCAGTTTCGTAGCGCAAGTTTAGTCATCCATTTCTCCCATCTCATGATGTATTTGAGGAAACGGAAGGAGGTTTTTGTAGTTCAGTCTGTTAGGAATAACAACCTCTTTCAAGTTTCCAAAATGTGCTTTCAGTTGCTCTAGAGACCTCCTGGAAGTTGACTACTTAAAACAGTTTTTCTCCTGAAAAAGGCTGCTTCAGTTACCCCGGTTGTTCTTCATACAATTGCATTGGATTATCTTGTTTTACATACACTGTATACTTGATCCAAAACCTCTTTGAAGCTGCCTTAAGCATCATGAACAAAAATAGCTATGAATAATGGTCATCTTCATAAATTTCCTTTCAAAAATATTTTCCCTTTGTCACTCAAAATTGGTCAACTTCATCAAAATATGCAGCTACAGCAGTTTCGTAGCGCGCTACGAAACTGCTGTGTAATCACCAAAACACAGTTTTAATGCCAATTCGACTATCTTGAGCCTTTATTTTTCTTGAAATGGGTTTCTCCACATGTCATGAAGCTTGTTCAAAACTGAATACAATAAACACCATTCTTCAAGGAAAACTTTCAAAATGTAATCTATATCAAAATTTAGGATTACCTTACATGCCTTGCTTGAGCCTTCAAATAAATCTGATGTATGCTGACCTTGAGATTGCCAAGTGCTTCTTATGCATGAAAGGAACTTGAGAATAACCAAGACCAATTCTCCCTTACCTTACCCTTTTCCTTTGAAATCTTTTCAGTGATAACAATAGGAATCCTCTCTAGGCTAAAGCTGACGACTATAGCACCATAACCAAAAGTCTTCAGCCGTCTTTTCTTGGCCCTGGTCAATTGGCCCTTCACATTGGCCAACACAGCATCGCACCAGTTGAAAACGGTGCCCTGAAAGCAATCGACTACCATACGCATCTGGGATCCGGTGGTAATATGTAATGCGGCAGCCCCGCAAAGTCTAGTAACAGTGAATGCAATCACTTTGAGCTCAGGAAGGGATATGGTCTTTATGTCTATCCCTTTGTCTCTAAACTAGCTGTTGCAGTACTCTAATCGGAGACTATCGACGGACTGGCCACTCGCCCTAGCCCCGAACAGGGTCAAGTCAACGCCTCTCTTAGGAAAACCAGTCAAAAAGTATATATCCACCGGCTCGATCTCGAGCTGGTGACCACCAATGAAGAAACACTGGTCCTGGACGTTCTACCTATCAACCATCCACTGCAAAAAATCCACCTGATCCCTCATGCCAGGAATGGTCCAGTATTTGTACAGTCCGCATGCCCTCAAAGCATCAAGTGAAGGTTGATGATTCCATGCGGCAGCATCCACATCCTCGTGCTCTCGTTCGCACCAATCTATCATGGTGTACTACCTACATCAAGCCAAAAGATCAATTAGAATGCTAGAATGTTTTTTCTTTGGTCTATTTTTGAGAGTTTTTGGGTTAAAAACCCTCACGGCGAGGCCCGCACCCTTCCTGTCGGACACAGTGCGTGGGACTGCACTTTTTCCACATGGAAGGTGTGGACCCCGAGCTTTTTCCCAATGGAGAAAAAGTCGGGGTCCACAGGTTCGCAGTGGTGAGCCTGCGTACCCCGAGAGCAGGTTTTTCGCCCAAAAACCCTCCTAAAAAATGAAATAAAAGACTAAATGAAAAAATGAAACGATTAAAAAACAAGAGAAGGATGATGTGGATTACCTGGTGAAGACGGCATCCGATTCCGGCAGTTGGATTTTCCGCAATCCTCTCGGGAAGTTTTCAGAGCAGAAGCACTATTTCCTCACCCAAATCACAAATGGTAAAAATGAATGGTAAAACCCCCTTTTTATAAGTTTTTTGAGTAAAAAAATTTCAAATTTGTTTATGTTTCACTTTAAAAAGGTATTATTGCGACATTTTTATCTCTTTCAAGCAGATATGAGTAATGTTTGTGTTTTTGTGCAAGATAACAGGATTACTCAGGTGAAATCTATCATTTTCAACCAGAGTCACCTTTTAAGCCCTTTTTTGACTCCTAAAACATGAAAAGATTGCCGAGTTTTTCTTTTAAACTCGTTAAAACGGAATTAAAAGACGGTAGATTTACAGCTCTTTTCCGACTGTAAAAACATAAAATGATTGCTGGATTTTTGTCGTTTCAAATTCGATATTGGTTATAAAACGACATGTCCTTGGTCACTTTTTTACTTTTTTGGGTCAAAGACACTAATAATGAAAAGTACTCCTTGGTTGTAAAAGATCAAGCGGTTCTCTCAAGTATTATTTTATACTTTTTCGGGCTTGGGAGACAAAAATTTACGAAAAAGTCAAACCTGGAGTTTTCTTAAGTTTTTTCAGACTCTCTAAAAATGAAAAACGCCAAGTTTCTCCTATACTGGACTCCTTAAAATTCGACAGCAAAGGACCTGTTCTATTACAAACAGGAATGAACCACTCCTTCTTAGGGTTCGCATTTAAACTAAGTTGGACTCACCCGAAGGGTGAGCTTATAATCAAGCATATGTTATCCTCCTCAAGCTTGTAAAAAATATATAGGTACTTACTAGAAATGGTGGGGGAAAAGAGAGAAAAGTGAGTCTGTTTGTCATACTTTATAACCACTCTTGAACACGACACTTTCATTCACCTGGGTTGGGAAATTCTTTACCTAACAGTTGATCAAACCATATTGAGAGTCTTCAGCGGGTTTTTGGGTATTAACTTTGGGTCAATAATCACCAAAGCATCTGTCATGTCGTTATGTGTTCAAGAGCTCAGTGCAAATAATTCATTCATCTACAAAATGTCTATCATCCATCTTGACCATCCCTGAGTTAGTCCTTGCAACTAAAATTCTTCAACTTGATCTATGATTTCGTGTCATGAGCTTGCTTACAACGGATCGCTTTCTATCGACTCGCCAGTACCTTGAGATCTGCATGCCTCAATGGCAGGTTTCTCGCCTTTGAAGATAGTTTACATCATCGATTTTCGATCAAAGGATTCCGTGACATGTTCGACATCAACACATCTTATCACATTTCATGGATTGTGCTGAGTACTTTGAGAGCCATTTTCATTATTGGTTGTTTCTCTCACGCTTGTTAACAGTTTACATCATTGATTGGTAATCAAGTGGTTTCTACCATGTTCGACTTCGACACATTCAATCGCATGGATAGAATCGTACTATTTCGGGACGTAGAAATGAAGACCCTGGATCTAGTTTCTACCATCTAGGTTGCGAGGAATTTTGTATTCATTATATTATGGACTATTCATAAACAGATGGCTGCGCCCATACTATGTCCACATGTGTCTGTACTTATAATGTGTTACGAAATCATTCCTATCTCAGAGCAGTAGTTAGTCTTCTAGTCAGTTTTCAGTCTCTTAGTCAATTTTTATCTGAGTATGGGAATGCCTACCTCAGCGATGATATGATCTCATATATATATTTTGCATTGAATGTTTTTACAGGTTCCAACTGGGCTCTCCGCAAGATGATCCTCAAAATGATAAAGAACTTCACTCTTCCTATATGATAAATGAAAAATCCTCATATACTACAGACTTCGCACTTTAGGGGGCAATCTGTTACACACAAATATCGTCACCTTGATTATTTGCAATTGGTGTAGGCCTATCATCACCTATACCAACTTCCTAAGCAAGTCTTAAACCTCAACTCTTCAAAATAAGCTTGACAAAAGAGAGAAAGACATCAAAAAAGCAATGTAACTTTGGTTCCGCACTTTCTCTTACTTTTGCCTGCGGGCCCACACCTTTTGTTCAAGGTATCTGCGTACTTATACGCTCTGTATGTAAAGGGAAAGGTGCGTACCGCTGTAAAAGTCAAAAGGCGCAATCTTTATCTTAAAAAACTCATCTTGGGTTAATTCTATAGTTTTCTAGAAGCATTTGTTGTGTGGATTGTTCGCTCCAAGTGGTTCAAGCATCCCATCATAGGAGGAACTAATTCCTTGTTAAGAGGAGCTATCCCTTTGAAGAAGGAAGGAGCTTGTACAGTGTCAAGGCAAAGGTTGTAAGGTTCTTTTCTTTTGAATTAATACAATCAAGCTCATTTTTCTCAACAAGTATCTTATGCTATTTGTTTCATGGACTCATTGACTTTCATGTTAAATATGTTTTATAATATTGGATATTCAGGTGCTATTTAATCGTTTGCCTTGTTTGTGCTTGCAGGTTTGCGATGAAGGAACTTACTTGGATCAAAGGAGCGAAGGCATCTCCGAACTTGTGTTGGACATGAGGTAGGCCCTTAAACACATTTGTTTACCATTATTTATAGAGCGCATTTAGAGAAAGATAGTGCTTGGTTGGTTTGTTTGTCATTAGGTCTTCATTAGATTCTAGGAAGGACTGTCTTGTCCGCAACAACGACTAATTCCGCATGACAGGTGGGAAAAATTGTGCTGAGGCTCGGGCTGGCCTGTAGATCACCTCTGCATAGTTTCTCAGTAGAGCGGACTGTTGGGTAGCAGAGAGCTTGCTCATGAAAATTGTGCAATTTTTTGGGTGAGCAACCAGTTGACTATCGGGAGGGGTGGCTGGAAAAATTGCACAATTTTCTGAGGGAGATAGGCATGGGCACTAGGTGTTTGTCTGGCTTGTCTGTGCAATTTTCTCAGTTAGTGGAGTAGGCAAGGTCTGTCGCCTCTCCGTAGGTTTTGAGGGTAATGAGTCCTAGGGTGGTTGTTAGGTCAAACTCTCGGGTTGACCAACATGAAGGTGGATTGATTTGCTTGTGGGCAGTGCAGCTTGAAATGACTTGCTTGGTGCTTCTACATTTTTTTGAGTGATATTCAATTGAGTCGATGGCGGGGTGATGGTCCGGCTATTAGAGGGGAGTCTGATCATCAGAACTTCAATGAAAAATGACTAAGTGTATGAATGAGTGAAATATGCATATGTGATCCTGCAAACACACACTTACATGACTCAAACCATCTAGACACACATGTTCAACATGGTTGACCGATGGTACAAGCGACAAGCGTAACACTTATGATTGATCATTGGTTGACTGTGACAATGCTTATGTGACAATGAATGTGACTCTCTATGTAATACTTTGAGGATAACAAGAACATGGTCGTAAGACTTTGAGGATAACTAGAACATGGTCGTAAGCATGACTTTGACATCAAAATGCAAAGCTTGGTGAAATGAACAAGCAAGGCGAATGTGAAGACTCACAAGCTCACAGAGTGAACCTCAGTGTGTGTAGTCATCAAGTGAAACTCTAAAGGGAGGCTCCAAAATTGGGTGCAGGATAAAATCCTGCAGGGTGGTTGTAGCTGCTACAACATCGCCCTTCCTCTTCCACTAGGTCTTCGAATCTACACTGGCTGATGATCTTCTGTTGCATTTCCTGCATTTTGTTGGTCAATTAATGTTGGTCTTTCATGATTTTGCGGAAATCTTATTGGTTCCATTTCTTGATCTTTTACTTGAGCTCCTTTAGCTTCATTTGGAAGGTATGCATTTAGTTTCTTCTATGTTCTTCACTTCCTTTCCACCAGCCTTCCACGTTCTTCATGAGAGTCAAGTCCCTTATCTAGAAGGATTCAAATCTAAAGGGGTGATTCTCAGGGCCAGTGTTTAGATCAATATCCATCTAGATTGACCAACGGTTTAATACCATGCATGTGAGGATCGAAGCCTCAAGGAAAATATCCTAGTCAATCACCTGCTCTGAGGTCAGGGACTAGTCCAAATGTGATGCAATCTAGTGTGTTCCCCCCCACCTATTATTCCAGTTGTAGACTCCATTGTTCGTTGGTAGGTCCACAAAGTGCAGATCAATGATTAGGTCTCTAAATGCTTCCATGTCTACCTCTATACATCAGATCCCCCTTTTTTCTCATCCAACAACGAGATCATGTTAAAATCACCTCGTACAATCCAGAGATCTTCTGGGTATACTTTCCTCAATCTTTCAATCTTTTGAAGAAATACCCCTTTCTCTCTTGCAATGTGCAGCCCGTAGACCCCTGATAGAAGAACCCACTCTCTAGATCCAATATGGTGAAATCTTCCTAAAAGGATTCTTGGGAGGCTAACCCAGTCCTCAACAATTATTTCTAGAGGGTTCCAGAGGATAGAAAGGCCTCCAGCACTACCCATGGCATCCTCTCCAACTTCCTCATACTGTGGCTTGAAATTCTTCATAATATGCTTTAGCTTTGCTTCCAAGATTTTAGTTTCATGGATCACCATGGTATTGGGTTTGTCTCTTTTGAGCATGTTATCACTCAGGTTTTCCCTAAAGTTGTAAGAAAAGGAAAGGAGGCCGAGTTAACCACAAACCAATCTTTTAGATACATAATCTAGCCAATCTGTATCCAGAGAGGGCTCTCTCTTTATGATTTAACTTTGTTTCGAAAGGTATTAGGCTAGTTATGAGGTTCAAGGGTTTTTTCAAATTTGTCCTAATGTAATCAGCTACTAACTGTGGTTGTGGCACTTTGGGCTTAAAGTAACTCATGACCATTTTTCCCTCTTTAATGTCATAAGCTAACAATAATCTCTGCTAGTTTGTGGGGGCCATCTTAAGATACTGGTTGTAAATTTGAAGCCTTAGTGGGTTGTTTCTAGCCTTTATCTCTATAAATCTCCTTCTGATGTCAGACGCCTATTTGCTTTATGGCCTAGTAGATGAAACTTCCACACTGTGCTGCCTTTCTAGCTCCTGCCTATGTGAGCTAGTTGATGTTTCTATCATCGGGGAAGTCTGCTGGCTAACTACGCTTTCACCTCTTAGACTATCAGTGGTTTCTTCAATTATTTCATCTTCTGATAGAGGATTTAATCTTCACCTCTTTGCACCCGGTTGTTCTGCAGGTCCATTGATAGGTGTGGGGTATTCCCTATCTCTCTTCTTGCTTCTTTCCTCATTTAGAGGAGTCTGTAATGCCGGAATTTCTACTTCTTTAGCTTGGTCCGGAGGAATCTGCCCTTGCTGATATACCATTGCAGGATGCTCTGTAGTTGCCACTTGTTTGCCCTTGGAGGTTCCTATGATTGGTGTACTAGCTCCTTGTACTGGCTGCTGAGAAGTTCCAGCAGAGGATGTACCAACTCTTGATTGTTGAGGTAGTTTGAAAGATACTTGTCCAAAAGAGTAGTTTTTTCCATCTTTTCTTGCTCACTAATCTCCTCGATTAAGGTCCCTTCTACCCATTCTTCCTGATTGGCATGCTATTCAATTTTGGGGATCCTATGATGTACATACACTGATAGCCTATTTCTTACCTTTCTGTCACTTATAAAACTATTTGGGTCATATGGCACCCACCAGAAACTTTTTTTTCAATTTGAGGTGATCTCTTAAAATTTTGTTTGCTTCTTACTAGGAATCTCTAGAATGGATGACATAAAGGCCTAACTGGTTTTTTATTCTCAGATGGGTATTCTTCTTTGCATTACAAAAATGATCCAAGTCTACCTTTATGATCTGTCTGAAATATTCTAATGCAAATAATCTCATGGGCACATATTTGGGCAGCTTGAAATGGCACAATTCACAGCCATTTATTTTGATTTCTGTGTGATTCTAGTAGAGGTACCAGTCACCTATTATGTACTATTTGGAGAGCTGAAAAATCTTTTTGATATCACCAGAGATCCTAGCTGGGGGAGCTCCTATCAGCAGAGTGGATGCTTTATGTATAAATAGGTTGTTGAGATTGCAACAAGATGATGGAGCTTAGTTAAAAGAGTCACCTTCCCTAAGTGGGCCTACAGGCAAATTATGGCACAACGTCTATTTTTAGACTATGTCTATTTATAGACATATGGATCATGTCTATGAGTTGCAGGATGTTGTTTATGGATGATTGGTCAAGTTGGAAAAAATGGATGGACTTCTATTTTTAGACAATAGCAGTGACACTGTCGTCTAATTATAGAGCAGTCAAATATTATTAGCTCATAATAATATTTAGACTATAAACTTTATATTATTCTCTTGGAGCACTTCAGTTTGAGTTACAAATGTGGCACATGCAACTGTTAGAAGGAAATACATTTTATTTGTGGGTCAGTTGAGTTGTTGCATGCATGAATTCAGTTAGAACTCAATCAGTTGAGTTTGGTGGAGTTGATTATGGAGTTGATGGAGTTGTTTTCAGTTTGACTTGGTTAAACTAGTTGTAATTAGTCTAACTGCAAATAGACTAATGATGAGTTGTTAAACTAATTATTAACTCATAATGCAACTAAATAATACATCAGTTAACTCAGTTGCACGTCAGCGCATGTTCAGTTCAGCAGGGACAGGTGTTAGAGGATCAGATTGCTATCGGTTATGACTATAGTTTTGCATGAGGATTTGCACAATCAATGGGATTGAGTTATGCCAATGAGAATTGGCCAATACCAAGTGATTATAGCCTCTGGTCACGTGATTCCCAGTGTGAGTGATTCTTTTGAGGTAAATAGAAGTTTGGTTCAACCATTCTCATCCATTCTTGCGCATGTATTCAGCAGTGGAGGCAGGCAAGCAGTGGAATAGATTTGGATATCATATCTGAGATGTATTGTGTGTAACAGGTGGAGATAGTGCTGGATACTTGTGAGAAGTATTGACTATTGTAATGTTACATGTTCTCAATCATTAATATACAGATAGTGTGCGGTTTTCAGCTATAAGCTTTCCCCGGGTTAGATACTATGTTAATGTGTGCATGCTCTTGATGTTTTATTGTTATTGATGATCAACATAGAGGAGCTTATGTATTGTGTATGTATTCCGCAGTAGTACATGATCAGGATAATATCCATTGAGTATGTGTTTATTATTCAAAATTTCTACATGGTATCAAAGCTACCTGATTTGTAGAAAAGGTTTCTACATGGTATTAGAGTTGTTGATCATCAGATCTACTATTTAGGAAGTGTTTACATTCTATTTCTTCAAGCAGAGTCTGTAATCAGGCCAGGTAGCCTCTGGATTCATCCTTCCTTTGGAAGGTGAGATATCAGGTGAATGCCCATACAGTCGATCTCTGTACAGAAATACCTTGTTCTCATGAATCTTAGATCTGAGGCAGTTGAGTTTGGAGCTGGTGGAATTCAAATTTGCAGCAGTGTTTTCTTGGTGTCAAGGAGGCAATTTCTTTCAACGAATTGCGATTGGAGTATGCTCTTGAGGCTAGCTCAAAGTATATTGCATGGAAGGATAGGGTGGAGGAAATATTGGATGATAACGAGCTGAAGGAGTTCATAGAGACGGATGTCCCAAAGCCTATTGATGCTACTCAAGCTGATGCTTGGCAAAAGGAGACCGCAAAATGTCGAAGGATTCTATTGGAGGGCATGAAGGATCACATTATGTCCAGCCTCCATGGAAAGGCTACTCCATATTTGATGTGGAAATCATTAACAGAATTATTCCAAAGAAAGAGTGATCAGAGGAAGCTGACGCTCAAAGATAAACTCAGAAACATCAAATGTGATAAGGGTGACAGTATGCCCAAGTATCTCATGAAGTTCACTCAGTGTCGAGATGAGCTGGGAAGTGTGGGGGTTACTGTCGATGATGAGGACTTGGTGAGATTGGCTCTCCTTGGTCTTCCGAACAGTTGGCATTCCTATCAGGACTCTGTCAATGCTCGGGAGAAATTGCTAGGATGGGAAAGACTGTGGTCAGATCTTGTGCAGGAGGAGATCAGGCGGAGTACTAGGGACAGATCTTCATCGAAGGGAGCTTATGAAGAAAATTGCGCTTTGGATGCTAAAGCAAAGAAAGGGAAGAGCAAAAAAGCTTCTCAGTCTAGTGCAAAAGGCAAGAAGCAGGACATGTCCAAGGTGAAGTGTTTTCACTATCACCAGCACAAACACTATGCAACTAATTGTCCGCAGAAGAAGAAGAACAAGCAAGCTGCTAGATCTATAGCAGGAGAGGCTCTAGCCTCATAGTTTGAGCTTGATTTTTCATTGATCGCATGCTTGGTTTCAAGTGTGATGGGGTCGATGTGGTTTTTGGACAGTGGTGCATCTTTTTACATGACGGGAGATAGAGATTTGTTTTTTGATCTGGAGGACAAAGATCTTAGAGTGCACATCGAGATGGGCGATGATGGTAGATACAGTGCGACCGGTATCAATACCATTTCCTTTGAGAGGGAGTCTGGTAAACACTTTGTATTGAAGGAAGTCATGCATTTTCGAGGATTGAAGAAGAATCTTATCTCTATGGCAATGTTAGAAGACAAGGGATATGATGTTTTTTCAGCGAGGGAAATGCTTTCCTGCACAGCAAGACAACTGGAGAAACCTGAAAGATAGGGGTTTGAGTAAGGAACCTTTATCAGTTGCATGTAGATGGATGTGCAGCAATTCAGGCAAGGCAGAAGGATTGGTGAGCTGGGATGATGCCAAGTTGTGGCACAGGAGATTGGGTCACCTTCACCATGGAGCCTTGAACATACTGTAGCAGATCACTACAGGGCTTCCTAAAGGCACACTTCCACAGTAAGATCAGTGCAAGGGGTGGACTTTAGGGATGTGTGTGAAAGCCACGTTTCACGAGAAGGATAGTCATGCCACGACGATCCTTGAGAGAATTCACACAGACGTGTGTGGACCTTTCTCAGTTGCTTTGACAGTAAAACACAGGTATTATGTGATTTTTGT
>APFE031024507.1:0-10522 GCA_000404065.3 Pinus taeda | reverse complement strand
CCTCCTTCTCCTCCTACACCTCCACCTCCTCCACCACCTCCGTGTCCTCCTCCTCTTCCTCCTCCTCCAACTAATCCTTCACCTCCTCCCCCACCTCAACCTCCACCTACACTCTTCCTCCACTACTACTTCCACCTATACCTCCTCCTCATCCTCCTCCACCTCTACATCCACCTATAACATCACCACCTCCTACTCCACACCCACCTATCTGTCCACCACCTCCTACTCCACCACTACCTCCACCTCCACCACCTCCACCTCCACCACCACATCCACCTCCACCTCCTCCTCCTCCTCCACTTCCTACTCCTCCTCCTAATCCATATCCACATCTACCTCCTCCTCCACCACCACCCCTTTCTCCTCCCCCTTCTCCTCCTCCTCCACAACCTCCACCTCTGCCTCCTCCTACTCCTCATCCTCCACCTCCACCTCCTCTTGCACCACCACCATCTCCACCTTCCCATCCACCACCTCAACCTCCACCAACAACGCCACCTCCTCCTCCTCCTCTTCCTTTGTCGCCACCACCTCCTCCACCTCCTTCTCAACTTCCTTCACCCCCTCCTCCTCCTCCTCCACCTTCTCATCTACCACCTCAACCTCCACCAACAATGCCACCTCCTCCTCCTCCCCTTCCTCTGTCGCCACCACCTCCTCCACCTCCTCCTCAACTGCCTTCGCCCGCTCCTCCTCCTCCTCCACCTTCGCCACCACCATCACCACCATATGCTCCTCCTCTTCATCTGCCACAACCACCACCCCCACCGCCAATGATGCCGCCTTCGCCTTTGCCTCCTCATCCTTCTCCTCCTCCTCATCCACCTCCTTTGCCTCTGCCACCTCTTCTGCCATTGTTGCCACCCCCCTCCTTGTTGTCCCATCCCCTCCACCTCCTCCTCCATTGCGTCCTCCTCCTCTTGCCCTACCTCCTCCGATGCCTCCTGCCTCGCTACTACCTCTACCTTCACCCGCATCTCCTTCTCACCACCTCCTCCTCCTCCTCCTCCTCTACTTCCATCTCCTCCTCCTCCTCCCCCACCTCCTTCTCCCCCACCTCCACCTCCACCTCCTCTACCTCCTCCACCTCCTCCTCTGCCTCTGCCTTCACCTCCACCTCCTCCTCCGCCTCTCCCTTCACCTCCACCTCATCCTCCTCCTTTGCCTCCTCCTCCTCCTATTCTTTGCCTCCTCCACCTTCACCTCTACCTCATCCTCCTCTGCCTTCGCCACCGCCTCCTCCGCTGCCTCCTCCTCCTCCGCCTCCACCTCCTCCTTCTCCTCCTCTTCGTCCTTAGAAAGCTTAAACAAAATAAATTTGCATATCATTTCATTCTTTTTATTTATAATACTTACTGAGAAAATTTATATATCAATATATACATGATAATATAACAAATAATATTTATAAAAAAATGCAATATAAATAAGTGTTATGAGCACAACAATTTAATTAGTAAAATTTAATTTAGTTTTCTAGTTTAAGTCAAATACTATTTTCGCAATTTCACGAACAAAGTTCTCATAAAGGTGATTAAAATTATGTGTGGCCACCTATGATTTCCAATATCAAAGTTGTAAGGGTGGTGAAAAACAAAAGTGAACACCGAGTAATTGAAGTGCGGTGTAGTTTAGGAGGACAACATTTTCATGTTTTATTTGGAAAAAAAATAGGTTTGACTATTTTCCACATATTCATATTTCAACATGTCTATATTTAAAAGTATTAAGAATAATTTTTATATTTAAAAATACAATTTAGAATGTTCAATTTATTTTTGTATTAAAAATTTCAAAAATATATAATGTGAGTGTCAAATTCCAATTCCAACCAGAAAAACAAAAAGTTGAATCTATGTTGAATCTATTTTCATATTAGAATATAGAAAGAAAAAAAAACCTGAGACATCAAAGTTTATCACCCACCCAAGGAACATTTCCAATCCATCATTTAACAAACCAAAAAAGAGGTGAATGTTTGCAAGAATTTCTATGTTTTTTACATCATAATTTTGGGGTTAAGTATATCAATGATTGATGTCTCCGTAACCATAAGACCAAAGTTAAGTGCAGAGGACTGATATAGTAATTGAAGACGAATCTTAGACGAGGAAGTGTTAAGACTTTTCAATGTGTGAAGAAATGTATAATGAAACACAAAAAGTATCAATATGTGAAAAGTATCAATAAGTAATTCCCATAGTTGCAGAAAAATAATTATAAACCATTGTTCAACATTTCAAATGTGCAAACAAAATTAAAATATCATTAAATTCAAAACAAATTAAAAAACCATGAAAATAAAAATCATGAGAGTTAAAAACAAATTTAAAAATCCTCGAGAATCTATAACTGACCAATTGACACATTACAAAAGCAATATAACATTTAATTGATTGTTAAAAAATAATGGATAAAGTGAACCGTTGCAAATACTATCCTCTAAACCAAAATTAAAAGATCATTAAATTGAAAACAAACATAACAATAAAAAAATCATTATTGTAAAAAGAAAAAATAGAAAAGCGTGAGAATCTATAACAGACGAATTGACACGTTCAGAAAAGCAATATAACATTAACTATTAACTGACTCGTAAAAAATCATGGATAAAGTGGACCGTTGCAATACTATCCAATTTGCAGAAAAGCATGCAAGAAGTTTAACGGTTGCTATCTGGTTTTAAATGTGAGTAATTTAACCGTTGAAAGGACGCGGAGGAATATATATATCAACTGTTCGCATTATTTATAACGTAACCTCTTCCTCCATCTATGTATTGTTTAATTATTTATAACATTAACTATTCCTCTATCTTTGTTTTGTTGGGCATGCTTCCCTGGTTGTCTGTTACTGTAGGTAGCCTGCTTCTATGTCGACTAGACTTCTGGTGGAGCAGATCGGAGGCACACCGGATCAATCCCTTCCGACGGAGATGTTCAATGGTTAGTGATCACTTTTCTTTTTGCCTTTTGATTTCTTCAGAAGCCATTGATATCTTCATAAATAATTCAGCAATTTTAATCTCTTCATGATCGGATGTAACCGGCAACGGCAACCAGATCGTCCTTTGGAGAAGTTCAATGATTGATCACTTCTGTTTTTTCCCTCTTATTTTCTGACAAACCCTGGATTTCTTTGGAAATAGTTCAGCAATTTTAATCTCTTCATGCTTATGTCAAATTTAGTGTATAACTTTTATTTGATTGTATAACCTCTTCCTTCATTAATATTTTGTTGGGCATGTTACTATAGGTAGCCTGGGCTTCAGGTGGAGCAGATCGGAGGCAACCCTTTGGTTTTGTGAGAAGCTCTTGATTTTTTGGAAATAGGTCAGCAATTTTAATCTCTTCATGGTATAATTTTTTGATCGAAAACATTTTAGATGTAGACAATTATATGTTTGGAGAACTGAATGGAAGAAATAAGGAAATGCTGGTGGCTACAGGATTCACAAAATGATATCGAGTTACAGGTATCTATGGATGTAGCTTTTCTTTCAACAGGTTAAGTAAGTTGGATGTGACTAGTTTTGCCAACGCTGGCTCCATGTATCTATATGCTGGTTTGAATTAATTCATTTTTGGATTAATAAGGGATTTCCTCTCTGGCTTTTTAGTCATCTAATTCATCTATTGTGTAAGTTAATATTCTGTATTAGTTTTATTGTCAGCTCAACCCATCTGCCTCTTTTTAGGAATTAACCTAGGCATATTATTTCTTTATTTAATTAATATTTTTTTAATTTGTGGAGGTTTAATATGACTCTCGCTGATTTCAATGAATCCATCTAGCCTAATCATGAGCTTGGCTTGAGCGCGCAACATCCTCGGCTTCTTGATTGCAATGTCGCGTAATTTCGGGGTTTATTTGATACTTCGTCTAATGACCGGCCTAACATCCAGTAGCTTAGGTTTATCTTCCTCTGTTTTGGCAACGGAGCCCGTGGGTCCCTCCAGAACAGATCCAGTAGGCATGTCGGCCTTATACTTCTATTCCTTCGGCATAGGGTTGCCCTCGTCTCCACTCCCTCCGCCTTGTATTGCCTCTTCGTTCTGAAGGAAGCGCATCCAAGTTATACATCCCCGCTTCAGGCCACTCACAACTTCCCGCCTCACCCCCGCTCCCCGGTTTTTCAAGAAGATGAGCATCGCCCTCATTTCGAACTTGTCAACGATAATTGCCTTCAGAAAATATGTAGGCAACTCTGCAATTCCGTTAAGGAAAACGCTCAGATATAAATTGGTAACAAGATTTCCCACGTTGAGGTTCAGTCCATCGTAGACCATCGCGCAAGCCAGCCATATGCACGCCATTGCAACCATCCTCCTGCGCGTCACGGGCGCCTTGAAAACGTCCACATGGCTTCCTGATGAATCGCCAGCGTCTGTGGCAGCTTTTAGGTCCCCGTCCAAGGCCAACGAAACTCCCACTGGTATTGACTTCCGGTTCTTGGACCTCTTCTCGGGGTACCCACGGGCTGCGACATTTCCATCAAGAAGGCGAGGAGGGAGTTGTCTGCGCAAGGCAAGCTCAGGACTATGATGATTTGAGTTCGAGTTTAATAAACAGGGACTTTATAAAGTTGAAGCCTAGCCTACACCTAATATTCTTTGAAATATATTTTCCATTTTTGAAGTTGAAGCCGCATGCCTTAGAATTTCCTTTATGCTGTTGCTTCAACAGGTTAACCTGTTTTGCTTCAATTGGACGTGGAATGTTTTTTTCAAGTAAAATCGATAAGCGTTTTTTCACCTCTAATTCCATTGTTTTCTCAGTTATAATTTTTTTTTAAATAAAATCGATTAGGGTTCTTTCACCTGTAATTCCTTTGTTTTAACAGCGATATATATACACTTGTTTAATTTATTTCGCTGTATGTTTTTTTAAGTAATTTAATAGTAATTTAAGTGAGTCAAATTTTATTACATGTATTTTCATCATGAAAATAGGTTGAATACTCTATAAAATTTATATTTCAATAATTCATAAATTAGATTTTGATTATAAGTATTTATATACTTTCTATATAGTTTTATTTACTAAAATAAGAAATAGGGAATTTTATTTTATTTTTTATTGATATAGAAGGTTAATTTTTTTAAATATTAATTTGTGTTAAATAAAAATCTTTTTTTAGAAAAAAAAATATTTGGGTGCTTTCACTGAAGTAAATTGTCATTTTACAATTTCTTCAACATTAATATATTTTACATGATTCTTCTTAGTTTTTATATTTTTAATAATACAATATATGAATTTTATATTAGTGATTTTATCTTTTTAAAGTGTTTTTTTTTTATCAATTTATTATTTAATTACTTAATTGAACAATTTTTTTATATATGTTTTTATTGTATTTTGAAATTTATTTTATTATAGAATTTATATTATGTAAAATATGCTTTCAATAAACATAAATTTGTATTTTGTAACTTTGATAATAAATCCATGACTTATGTTCACTACTTTTTTTATGTGAAGTTCTTTTACTTTAATGTAGGATGTATATTTATAATATACATTGAGACTTAGCGTCTAGGTTTGGCTAGTTGAGTGTAGGTTAGGCTAGAATGGGGTGGGATACGCTAAGCATGGCTAGGCCAAGTTAGTTTATGTTAGACTAGGCTTGAGTAGGCTACTCTAGGCAAGACTAGGATAGGTTAGTCAAGTTTAAGCTAAGATAGGCTAGGTTAGGCCAAGCTAGTTTAGGCGAGGAAAGCTTAGGTCATGCTAGTGTATGTCAAACTAGGCTAAGCTAATTTAGGCCATGCTAGGCCAGGTTAGTTTAAGTTAGGCTAGGCTAGGCTAAGATAGGATAGGCTAGGCTAAGCTAGGCTATGTTAGGTTAGGCCCAACTAGTTTAGGCTAGATTAGGCATGTGTTAGGCTACGTTGGATAATCTAGTTTAGGATAAGTTAGGTTTGGCTAGTTTATGATAAGCTACTTAAGGTTAGGCTAGGGTAGGCTAGGCTAAGGTAGGATATGGTAGGCTACGATATGCTTGAATAGGCTTGGCTAGGCTAGGATAGGTTAGGTAGGATTAACTGGTGTAGGGTAGGGTAGGATAAGGTAGGATAGGTTAGCGTAGGCTAGGGTAGGCTAGGGTAGGTTAGGGTAGGCTAGGGTAGGGTAGGCTATGGTAAGGTAGGGTAGGGTAGGCTAGTTTGGGATAAATGTTTGACTTAGGCTAGGCTAGGCTTAGGATAGGGTAGGCAAGGCTAGGCTATGCTAGGGTAGGTTAGGTAGGATATGATAGGTTGGGTTATGTTAGGCAAAGTAGGGTAGGCTAGGCCAACTAGGCTAGGGTAGGCTAGGTAGGCTAGGGTAGGTTAGGGTAGGGTACGCTCGGCTAGGTTGGGCTAGGGTGTGTTGGGCTAGGGTGGGCTAGGTAGGTTAGGTAGGCTAGGTATGCTAGGGTAGGGTAGGGTAGACCATGGTAGGTTAGGGTAGGTTGGGCTATGCAGGGCTAGGCTATGGTAGGGTAGCGTAGGGTAGGTTAGGCTAGCTAGGCTAAGCATGAGTAGGGTAGGGTAGGCGAGGCTAGGCTAGGCCTTGGTAGGTTAGGATACTCTAGTCTAGGATAGGTTAGGCTATAGTAGGATAGGGTAGGGTAAGGTGGGTAGGCTAGTCTAGGATAGGCTAGCGCAGGCTAGGCTAGGCTAGCCTAGAGTAGGCTAAGCTAGGCTAGGCTAGGCTAGAGTAGGTTAGGCTAGGCTAGGCTAGAGTAGGTTAGGCTAGGCTAGGCTAGGCTAAGGTAGTCTAGGCTAGGGTAGGTTAGGATAGGCTTGGGTTAGGTAGGCTAGGATAGGCTTACGATAGGGTAGGCTAGGCTAGTTTATGTTAGGGTAGCTTTAGTATGCTAGGATAGGCTAGGTTATGCTAAGCTAGGTAGGTTAGGCTAGGTTAGGCTAGGCAGGGTATGGTAGGCTAAGGTATGGTATGATAGGCTAGGGTAGGCTAAGATAGGTAGCCTAGGGTAGGCTAGGCTAAGGTAGGCTAGGCTAGGTTAGGGTATGGTAGGCTAGGATAGGTTAGTCTAGATTAGGCTAGACGAGATTAGGCTAGGTTAGGGTTTAGGGTTTGGGATTTAGGTTTTAGGGTTTAGGGTTTTGGATTTAAGTTTAGGGTTTAGTGTCTAGGGTCTACAAAATTTTGGTAAATGCTTTTAATAAACACTTAGATAAAAGTTACAAAACAATTTGTAAAATTCTATAAAATGGTTAGGGTTTACGGTTTAGGGTGTAGGGTTTGGGGTTTTGGATATAGGGTTGAGGGTTTAGGTTTTGGGGTTTAGGTTTTTCTCTTTATGGTTTACGGTTTAAACTGTTATAAAATTCTTGGGGTTTGTGGTTTAGGGTTTAGCGCTTGGGTTTTAGGGTTTCAAATTTGGGGTTTACGTTTTAGGGTATATGGTGTAAGGTTTTTAACGATTTAGTAAACTCTTTTAATAAAAACTTAATAAAAGTTACAAAAATGCTTTTAAAAATGCTATAAAATGCCTATAGTTTA
This sequence comes from Pinus taeda, assembly GCA_000404065.3. Lineage (NCBI taxonomy): Eukaryota > Viridiplantae > Streptophyta > Pinopsida > Pinales > Pinaceae > Pinus > Pinus taeda. The sequence goes on along the minus strand of APFE031024507.1, from coordinate 3,007 downwards.
GGGTTTAGTTTATAGGGTTTAGGGTTTAGGTTTTTGGGTTTAGAGTTTAGGGTTTAGGGTTAATGAAACTTTATTAAGTGTTTTTAGTACACACATAAAAGGGTTACAAACCACTTTTTAAAGGGTTACTAATTTATTAGGGATTAGGGTTTAGGGTTTGGGGTTTAGGGTTTATAGTTTAGGTTTTATAACACCATAGTAAATTTTTTTAATAAACACTTAAATAAAAGTTACAAAACTATTTTTTATAGGTCATAAAATGCCTTGGTTTTAGGGTTTAGGGTTTGGGGTTTGGGGTTTAGGGTTTAGTGTTTAGGGTTTAGGGTTTCGGGTTTAGGGTTTAGTGTTTAGGGTTTAGGGTTTAGGGTTTAGGGTTATAACCCTTTATTAAATGATTTTAATAAACACTTAAAAATGTTACAAAAATGTATTTAAAAATATTCTTAAATTCTTAGTGTTTAGAGATAGGTTTTATCATTTATGGTTTCGGATTTATAACACTTTGGTATATTATTTTACTAAGAACACAAAAAAAGTTTCAAAAACACTTGTTAAATGTAATAAAATTCTTAGGCTTTAGCATTTAGGATTTAAAATTCTATAAAATGCTCATGGTTTGGGGTTTATGTTTTATAACTCTTTAGTAAATTGTTTTAATAAATACTAAAAAAAGTAACAAAATGTTGGTTAAAATGTTATAAAATAATTAGGGTTTAGAGTTTATGGTTTTGGGTTTAAAATTTTATAAAATGGTTATAGTTTAGGATTTAGGGTTTATAACATTTTAGTAAATTCTTTTAATAAACACTTCAAAAAAAGTTACAAAAAGCTTGTTAAAATGTCATTGAATGCTTAGGGTTTAGGTTTAGGGTTTAAAATGTTATAAAATATTTAAGGTTTAGGGCTTAAGGTTCACAAGAATTTTGTAAATTGTTTTTATAAACACTTAAAAGAGTTACAAAACATTTTTTTAATGTTATAAAATGCTTAGTGTTTAGGGTTTAGCGTTTAGTGTTTAGGTCTTGGAACACTTCATAAATTCTTTTAATAAACACTTAGAAAACACTTACATAACACTTGCTAAAAAGTTGTAAAATGATTAGGGTTTAGGTTTGAGGGACACTTTACTAACTTCTTTTAATAAACACTTTGAAAAAAGTTACAAAACTATTGTTAAAATTTTATAAAATGCTTAGGGTGTAGGTTTTAGGATTTAGGGTTTATAACACTTTTTCAAATGTTGTTAGTAAACACTTCAAAAAAGTTATAAAACACTTATTAAAATGTTATAAAAATTTTAGGGTTTAGGGCTTTAAAATGTTACAAAATGCTTGCTAAATTGTAATAAAATACTTACGGTTTAGAGTTTATAACAATTTAGTAATCTCTTTAAATAAATGCTTAAAAAAGTTACAAACGATTGTTAAAATTCTATAAAATACTTAGTGTTTAGGGATTGGGGTTTAAAATGTTATAAAGTTCTTTTGTTTTAGGGTTTAGGATTTTTCACGGTTTAGGATTTTGGATTTGGGGTTTAAGGATAAGGGTTTAGGGATTAAGGTTTAGGGTTTATAGAACTTTAGTAAATGGTTTTAGTAAAAACTTAAAGAAAAGTTACAAAACAATTTTCCAAATGTAATAAAATCCTTAGCTTTTAGGGTTTCAATTTAGGGCTTAGGGTTTACTGTTTAGGTTTTGGAGTTTACGGTTTAGAGTTTATAAGAACTTAGTAAATGATTTTAGGGTTTATGTTTTAGGTTTTAAACATTATGATATAGGGTTTGGGGTTAGGAGTTTAGGGTTTAGGTTTTATAACACTTTAACAAATTGTTTTAATAAACACTTAAATAAAAGTTACATAACACTTTCTAAAATGCTATAAAATTCTTAGTGTTTAGGGTTTACCCTTTGGGTTTACGGTTTGGAATTTAGGGTTTCAGGTTGAGGGTTTAGGTTTTAGGGTTTATTGTTTAGCATTTATGGTTTAGGATTTATAACATTAAAGTTACAAAACACTTTTTAAAATATTAAAATCAAAATTAGCGTTTAGGGTTTAGGGTTGAGGGTTTAGGGTTTAGGGTTTAGGTTTTAGGGTTTAGGGTTTCCGGTCTAGGGTTTAGGGTTTCCTAAATGAATTACTTATCATTTAATAGTAGGATATTATGAATGTGAAGAGATATGTTCTAGATTCATGAGACTATATCTTTCATTTCCAACAGTGGAGAAGAGACTCACAATTTAATATTTGAATTGAAGACATGAATCTTAAATTAACTTGCATATCTTCACCTCCACCTACACCATCTAATCGTGCACCTCGACCACCTCCTCCTCCTCCTCCACATCCACCCCTCCTCCTGCTCTCCTCCACTTCCACCTCCCTCATGGCCTTCTCCTCCTCCTCCTCGTCTTCTACCACCTCCTCCAACTCCACCTCCACCACCACCTTCTCAACCACCACATCCTCCTCCTCCTCTTCCTCCACCACCACCACTTCCTCCTCCTCCTCCACCATCTCCTCTTCCCCCACCTCCACACCCTATTGCTCCACCACCTCCACCTCTACCACCTCCACCACCTCCGCCTCTACCATCTCCATCACCTCTACCTCTACCTCCTCCTCTTCTTCCACCTACTTCTCCACCTCCTCTACCTCCACCTCCTACACCACCTCTACATATGCCTCCTCCTGCTACTCCTCCTCCTCCACCTCCTCATACACCACCACCACCTCCACCATCTTCTTCTCCTCCTCCTCCACCTTCGCTCTACCTCTCCCTCCTCCTTGTCCTCCTCCTCCACCTCCTTATTCACCATCCCCTACAACTCCACCTCCACCTCATCCACCCCCTCCTCCTCCTCCTCGTCCTTCTCCTTCTCGTCCTCCTACTCCTCCTCGTCCTGCTCCTCATCCACCTAAACCTGCATGTAAACCTTCACCTCCTCCTCCACCTCAACCTCCACCTCCACTCTTCCTCCACCTCCATTCTTCCTCCACCACCACTTC
>APFE031024506.1:112032-139745 GCA_000404065.3 Pinus taeda | reverse complement strand
ATAGAACTTATCCTTCTTCTTTGCGCTAAGGTTCCTCCTTTATTCAGATCCAGATCTGCACCATAACCCAATTACCAATATTCCAGATCTACCACTTTTTTGGATATTCAATAATAATTCAGATCATACTTTGCCACATGATCTCCTTCCTCTTTTATAGTCTTAGTCCTTCCTCAATACCACGGTCCAAAACCATAATAAACCAATACCATGGACCCAATACTAGGGATCAACACATCTGACGAGACGCCATGGTCCAAAATCATAGGTTCAAATCCCAAGGACTAACTACCATGGTCCAAAAGCAAGTTCTCCAACATATACACAACTTTGTTACGTCTAACCCACGTGTATACGCGCCTTACTCTAGATGAACATGCGTATATGCCTTTTCTTTCATTCTAAAAAGCCTGAACTGAGATCTGTTACCAAAGAGTGTTGCCAACAAGGACAACACCAGTGCCATAGCATCAAACCTATGCCATAATGCCAACAATCTCCCCCTTTGGACTTGATGGAAACACCAAGATCCTCAAGACGTATATGCCTTTTCTTTCATTCTAAAAAGCCTGAACTGAGATCTGTTACCAAAGAGTGTTGCCATCAAGGACAACACCAGTGCCATAGCATCAAACCTATGCCATAATGCCAACAATCTCCCCCTTTGGACTTGAGGGCAACACCAAGATCCTCAAGACCATTCTCCCCCTTTGTCATCAAGGGCAAAGGGTTGTGCTCCCCCTGAGTACATGCTGAAATCTCTGTTCTGTTGTGCTAGCCATGCTCCCCCTGACTGTAGGCAAAATCTGCAAAAGTTGTTCTTCAAGAAGAACCATGACATATACATCATAAAAGACCTTCCTATCACCAAAAAGACTCAATACATACATCCATCACCCAACTACGTGGGGATCATTCACCCAACCAAGGGGGGATACATCAGAAAATTATATATGACAACAAAGTATAATACATCTTCATCCCAGGCATAGTGGGGAAACCAAAATAGGCCGTTACATGACCTTGACACCATAAAAGAGATACATGACATAGAGATGAAATATGTAGAGCAAGACTTATGAAAGACACCAATAACTGATAGCAGTAGTGTCTGTCAATCACCATTCAGATCAGCAACCAAGATTTCCTTATGTTCTCCCCCTACCTCTGTTCCATCAAAAATCAACAACAACTATGAAATAGAACCAAAAGCTTCTATTATAATGCCAACAATGCATCATTAGAAATTATCTGCTCCCCCTGAACCAGTGCCAGATGGTCTCTTTCAGACCCATAGCAGACAATTTTTCAACCAGAGCCTGTCCCTTCTGATATCCATCAAGCCTCCATATACGCGACCGTCTTGGCACAAACCAACATATGTACACGGATCCTCCTTAGGCAACTCGCGTACACTACTTTTTATCTGAAACAGAAAATTTTAACATCAAGATGATGCATCAACTAATCCCAGCTTCTGTTTGAGATATTCAAAAGTTTCCCTAGGCAGTGATTTGGTGAGAATATCAGGAACTTGTTCCTTAGAAGGAACATACTCCAATTTGACCTTTTGTTTGAACACTTGTTCCCGGAGAAAGTGATACTTGATCGGTATGTGCTTGGTTTTTGAATGCATGACTGGGTTCTTTGAAATGCTGATTGCACTTGTATTATCACATAAGATGGAGATACGTGGTGTACAAGTGATCTGAAAGTCCTACAAGGTTTGCATCATCCAAAGGAGTTGAGTGCAGCAAGATGCAGCTGCCACATATTCCGCTTCAACTGTGGATAAAGCAATCTAACTCTGTTTCTTGTTGAACCAAGATACTAATCTGGAACCCATAAAGAATGCACCACCACTTGTGCTCTTTCTGTCATCTACGCTTCCAGCCCAATCTGCATCTGTATACACATAAAGAGTGAGATATGTATCTCTAGGATACCATAAGCCATAGTTTTGAGTTCCTTGAAGATATTTGAAAATTCTCTTTACTGCCTGAAGATGAGTTTCCTTAGGATTTGCCTGAAATCTTCCAACTATTCCCACTGCATGCATGATGTCTGGTCGGGTATCTGTCAAATAAAGTAGACTTCCAATCATATATCTATAGGTTGGTTGATGCACTGCTACTGATTCATCATTTGCACTGAGACTGCATCCTGTAACCATAGGGGTACATACTGGATTCGAATCTTCCATGCCATACTTCTTCAGAATCTGCTTGAGGTACTTGGTTTGAGACAAGAAGATACCGCCTTCATTTTGTTGGATTTGCAATCCAATAAAGTATGTCAGTTCTCCGAGCAAAGACATTTCGAATTCTTTCTGCATCACAAAGGAAAAGCTTTGACTCATAGCTTCTTCATTGCTGCCAAAGATAATATCATCTACATACACGACAAGTATTAGTAATTTGTCATTTTCAATTTTTATATAAAGATTGCTATCTGCTGATCCTTTTGAAAATCCTTGTTGATGAAGATATTTGTCCAAACGATAGTACCAAGCCCTTGGAGCTTGTTTAATACCATAGAGAGCCTTTTTTTAGTCTGCATACAAGTTTTGGATCATTCCCAAGGATGAAACCATCTGGTTGCTCAATGTACACTTCTTCTTCTAAGTCCCCATTCAGAAAGGCTGATTTCACGTCCATTTGAAAAACTTTGAACTTCTGAAAGCTTGAGAGAGCAAGGAAAATTCGGATGGACTCAAGTCTAGCAATAGGAGCAAAAGTTCTTCAAAGTCTATTCCTTCTTGTTGAGCATACCCTTTGCAAACAAGTCTAGCCTTGTTTCTAATAACTTCCCCATTTTCATTCAACTTGTTCTTGAAGATCCATTTTGTCCCTATGGCATTCTTATCTTTTGGTCTAGGAACCAACTCCCAAGTGTTGTTCTTTTCGATTTGCTCGAGTTCTTCATCCATTTCCTTGACCCAACATTCATGTTTGCATGCTTCTTTTACATTTTGTGGTTTAGTGGAGGAAAGCAATGCCAAATAGCTTGAGGTTTCTGCAATTGTTTTTCTTGTCTACACCTACCTCTTTTTGCCCCAAAATTTGTGATTCTTGATGATTCTTTTGAACATACTTGGAAGGAGTCTTCTCTTCTATCCTTATTTGTTCCTCTGGCTCCTCAGGGGTTTCTTCTTCATGGGTCTCTTCTTCATCATCTGATTTTGAGGGTAGTCTTCATCCTCTTCAATATTTTCATAATTTACTTGCCTAGGAATGTATCCTTTTCCATCAACCACTACTTCAATGTTGTCAACAATTCTTCCAAGTCTTTTATTATAACACTTATATTCTTTGTTGTGGGGAGAATAACCAAGGAGAATGCCTTCATCTGCTCTAGGTTCAAGTTTGCCAAGCTGTTCATCAGTATTCTTAATATAGCATTTGCTTCCAAAAATTTTGAAATGATTTAGCGAAGGAGTCTCACCATACCAGAGCTCATGAGGAGTTTGAGTGTTGTTTACTCGGACATTTGTTTTGTTGAGAATAACAACCGCAACAAATGCAGCTTCACCCAAGAAGGTTGCGGGAGTTTTAGACTCATCAAGCATAGCACGATCCATTTGTTGGACTGTTCTGTTCATCCTTTCCACCACTCCATTTTTCTGAGGAGTCCTAGCTGTAGAGAATTCCCTTTTTATTCCATGTTCTTCACAAAAATCAAAAAATTCATTTGAGGTAAACTCTCCACCTCTTTCGGACCTGAGGCACTTAATTTTGTAATCTGATTCATTTTCAACCAAGGCTTTGAAGGATTTGAATTTTTCGAATGCTTCGTACTTGTGCTTCATAAGTCCTAACCAAACCATCCTGGAGAAGTCGTCAATGAATAATATAAAGTATTCTTCTCCTCGAGGCGACCTTGTCCTAAATGGACCACATACATCTGTATGGACTAGCTCAAGAGGCCTGATGGCTGATCCTTCCTTCTCAGGGGAGTTAGTTCTGGTTTGCTTACCAAACTAACATGATTTACATATGGTGTTGTTTGGAATTTTGATGTCTGGAAGACCATGAATTGCCTGGTATTTGCATGCTTTCCTTATTTGTGAAAAGCTTAGATGCCCCAACCTTCGGTGCCATAACCAGTGTTCATCATACTTGCTCAAATAGCATTGTTGTTGTCCTTCTTCAAATATGTATAAATTATTTGGAGTTCTTCTACCTTTGATCATTGTTCTTCTTGTATCAAGATCACGAACACTACACCCATCTGATCGAAATATTACCTCGATTCCATTATCGCACATCTAACTGACACTTAATAGATTATGCTTCAAGCAATCAACATACAAAACATTTCCAACTTTGACCTTTTCTTTTAATTGAGCGGTGCCTTTTACTTTTATGACTGTAGGGGTATCATTTCCAAAAGAAACTTTGTTTCCCTTTTCTAAAACACTATATGATTCAAGTTTTTCTTTATCACCTGTCATATGCTTTGAACATCCATTGTCAATGTACCATTGATTTTCTTGACCTTTTGCATATAAAGCTATCCCACATCTTTCTGGTTGCGGTTCCTTCATTCTCCATGTTCTGGCACTTGAGGTTTGTTCCTTCTGAGTTGTCTTCCAAAACATGCTCCTGCATTTAGAATATTCATGACCAAAGTTATTACAAATAGAACATTCAATTTCTTTTTCAAGGACGGAAAAGTTGTTATGGGTCCTTTTTGTGATTCCAGTCATACTTCTTTGTTTTTGAGCTTCTCTAGTCATGATTGTCTTATAGGCAACACATTGAGCTCCTTTGTGGCCAAAGTTATGGAAACAGAAACATTGGCCATTGAAGAAACTCCTCCGATTATCCATTCTTCCTGTCAGATGCTTGTAGTTTCTATTGTCATCCATTCTTGAGGCAAATTGAGGAGATTTTACCTGTGGCTGGTTGTAGATTTTGTTCTTCCTTAAGGTGGTGTTAGCCTCCTGCTGCAGCAGGTTACTCATATTTCATGATTGACATTTTTACATGCCAAATATGTCATACTTTGCATGCTGCAGTGTTCCATATTTGCTACAGAGGCCAAAGAAGGATGCCATGAGAGTGTGCCAGTTCAAGTGCCACTGCTGTGTTCCAATTTTTATGTACTATTCCATTTTTGAAGAATTTTCAGTTAAAAGGAGGTCCAAATAGTTTAATCTCAGTCTCCCTAGGTTTCAATTTCCTGTTTTAGAATATAGAGAATGAATATCTGTCCAAACAGCTTAATCATGTTAGATTCTTAGATAGGTAGAGAAGCAAGGGTGCTCAACAGCTTAATCTGAGCCCCTGGGTGAAATAAGTATAGTTGTAGATAAGAGGGCAGAAAAAGAAAAAGTTGAAAACCTGGGTCTGCAAGTCTAAGTGCACCCAAACTAAAAAGAAGAAAAAATGCTAGGAAAGTAAGCTGGGTAGGTAGTTTTGAGGTTGCAGAATGTTGATTTGTGACCAATTTCATGTTTTCAAGTGTTATATCTGTTCAAGTCACAATTTTCAGGCAGTTTCCATTTGAAGGACTCAAGTGAGGCATGTCTAACTTCCCCTTCTTCTTTCTTCCCCAAAGAGGTCAAGTTCTGCTTGATATCTCTTAGTTTCATCATTTTCATATCAATTTGCCTCGGTAAAGACCGGCTTTACTCAAGGAATTTTCATACTTATTTCATGAATTAGTTGTCCCTTAATAGCCTAAGATTCACATACTTAGCACTTTCTTATCATTGGTCATATTAACTACTAACTTTACTGTATAGCTCCCTATCTATTTCCCCTTCCCCTACTAAAAACTATGTTAATAATTCCCCTATATACTTATCCCCTCCCCCTGGTTGAAAAATAACCATAAGTATTCCTTGGGAATTACTAAGTTTGCCTGAAACTTAGTAAGAACCCTCATGTTGTTTATAAAAACCCCTTCAAAATGCATTGGGACTCACTCCTATGCACAAAACCCTCTTTCCGCCCCTTATCCTAAAGTCATGCATTTAAATATTTAACCCCGCTCGCGTCTAACCCCAAAAAACCCACTTCTCTAAAGTTTCTTACCCCCGTCGAATTAAAAAATTAAAATGATTGGTGCGTGGGCCGCGTTCTTATCCATCTGTCACCTTAATTTATCCACCAGCCTTCAGATCTAGCATGCCCGCCACACATCGCCCTCCCGGCTGTGGCGGAGGACCCCTCCCCAATACTGCCCAGGCGCAAAAGCGGTGTGCCACAAACCAGAAATTGCCCTCCCCTTGCGTGGTGTAAACACCGCGTCACCCTGCCGCGTCACCCTGCCACATCACCGCCACCTCACCCCTTCCTGCCTGCGTCGGCCTGCCACCGTACTGCCATGCAATCACCCTGTCGTACTGCCATGTCACCCCGCTGACGTCACCCTGCTGACGTCATCACCATACAAGGGGGTCCCACTGCTGACCTCATGCTGATGTCAGCCGCCGTACCGCCAACATCATGCTGGCATCACCCGCCAGAAAAATCGCGCAAGTGCAAAATCAAAGCTTCGGAAGCCCGGAATGAGAAACAGAGGCAGTTTTCGATGTGCTATTAGTGCTTAGCGCATTGCTATGAGAAATGGGCCAAAATGGGGAATCTTTGGGGAATCTTTTGATTCCACAGTCGTTTTCCGCCGAAAAGAGCAGAAAAGGTCCGGTTTTGCAGTTTTTAGCATATCAGCAGAAAGAGAGAGTGTCCCGATTCAATTATCAAAGAGTATTAGGGGAGATGAAGCCCAATTTAATGCCAAAGAGTATCAGTGTTGTGGCAAAGTGTATCAGTGTAGATCTATCAGTGGCACGAAGCAGGAAAACATTAAAGAAGCTTCCAACAAAGTCAACAAAACAATAGATGCCATTAAAGATCTCTCAAATCACACTTACTGCACATCAAACTCAAATGAGATCAGTGGACCAAAGCTCAAAGCACATTTATTGCAGAAGCACTGCACCAAGCCACAGAGGACACCACATTAACTCATTTTTGATCCAGCTGCCTCTGGCATAGCTCAATAGATATTTATTTGCACTTAATTTCAGCACAAGTTTAGGCTTTTCCCGCAGACCTGTTTAGGTCAACTGTAATAAATAATTTTGGATATTTTACCTATATATACCACCCTGAACAATGTAATGAGGGTTGGTTGTTGTTGGTTGGCTGTTTTGCTCAAGGAGAGACTCGCACTGTATATCTGAGAATTTCTATAATCAAAGACTGATTACGAGCTTGGAGAATGAACTGTCTGATATGTTGTTAATGTTTCTGAAGATTGAATGAGGGAAATCCTGTGCTGTCTTATGAATCAATAAGTATTCCTTACCTCTGTTGTTTTCAATTTCACATATGCTTAAGTTGCAGAACAAAATTCTGGTTTTGAATTTGCTTACCTACACTCTATGCTCAACTTTTGTGTCTTCTCAATGTTTTCCTCTTGATTTAGGCATAAATATGAATTCCTTGTGGCTCATGTTTGCTCTATCTCACATGTAAATGACTGTTACCTGGGAATTCTTAGCTACTCCGAGAGAGGGCTCATTTATCTTTCCTCTGATAATCTGTTTGAGAGATTCTTTGTTGCCTCTCATTCCTTAGCCTGCGATCCATTTTAATTTAAACTCAAGTTTGTTTCACGAACAGCTACCTTGCCCCTCTTTCCTCTTGTGACCAAGAAAATGCACTAGCAGTTTTACTCCTCGACTCCATGCCCAATGGTTTGAAACTTATCACTCTATGCATGCCTCTCTGCCTGAATGTATCATCCTTCCCATCACCAAACACAAACAAAACCCATAGAACCCAATAACTAACCTAAAATCATCATCAACAAAGATAAATCATTAAGAGAGAGCCCTCTCTGATTGCAGGTGGGCTAGAACCTGCAGTCCAAAGATTGGTTTGTGGTTACCTCGGTCGTATCCCTTCAGAATTTTAGGGACAACCTGAGTGTTAACATAATGGCGACTCCACTGGGGACATCCTCAGATAATCTCACAAATCCAGTCCAAAGCTCCGCAGAGGAAGAAACTGACCTTTAAAAGTTTCTGTTCAATCTGTACTGTTAGAAAAATCCCAAAAAAAAAAAAACCAAGTTAGAAGTTGGCTCCCAAAAATCATTCACGTTATACAAGATCAAATCCAGACCCAAATCCCCCAGCTATTTTTGAAAAGCCCAATATAATTCCTAAGATCCTTAGAAAACAAGAGCAACAAGAAGGTTTGACTGCTTCTAGTCCTGAAACAGTTTAGCCTAGCCATTTTTCAACCCCTGTCAAAGTTTTATTTCGTTCAAACCCTACTTCCCCTTGTTCATCATCTACTTGTTTATCATCTACTTCTCCAAACACCGTTCCCACACCTCCATTCACTACACATACCACTGCTTCTACTCCTGTTATCCCAGTTACTCCAGTTGTTCCACTTATCCCCATTGTTCCTCTTATCCCTGTTAATATGGCTAATAGATATGCACCTTTACAGCTGACTGCTAATCCCGGGGCTATGCCTTAGGATTATCATACCAAAATAACCTATTTTGATGGCACAAATGCCTGCACAGCCCTTCAGCACACAAAGAAAATGCAGGACTACTTTGAGAGTTATGATATTGACGATGATAGTGTGACGATGAATATTTTTGTCCAAAGTTTGACCGGTGATGTCAGGACCTGGTTTAGAGCGCTCCTAGCCCATTCCATAGTAGACCCTGAAGCCCTATACCATTCATTTATCAATAGATGGAAGAAAAAGAAAGACCCCTTGCACATATCATCTGAGTATGACACTATCAAAAGAGGCCCTGAAGAGACCGTTTTGGACTATTGTGCAAGGTTTAATAATGTTTATAATGCAATACCACAGAACTTAAGACCCCCACCTGATCTTGCTTTGTACAAATTCCCTGATTGTTTTGATGTTGAAATGGCTTATCAGTTAAGGGAAAGAGCCCCTCAAAGCCTTGCAGAAATGCAAAATGTTGCTGTTAGTGTGGAGGCAAACCTAATTTCCAAAAGAAACAGAGCTAGAACCAAGAGAAGAACTACCTTTAAGGAAGAACCCTAAGCTTTAGACCAGAAACTAGATGCTATTATCAGTGGCATGCATAGGCTGGGAGATAGAGTGGAAAGTGTTGAGAGGAAATCATCATGGGAAGGACAACAACCCAACACCATAAGGAACCCAAACTTCAGGAAAAATCAAAACCCAAATGCTGGAAGGGCTAGTCCCGACCATGATATAAGACCTCCATTCCAAGAAAACTACACAGAGGCATCCACTTCTAGTGAGCCCACATAAGAGATTCACATGAACTTGATAGATTCAAAAAATGAGCAACAGATTTTTCTCACTCAAGAAGATCAATACTATCGGGATATAAATCAATTTCAGACCAAGTCAGGAGAGTCTTTTGATTTTAAACAAGGCTATGATTTTGCTGTGTATGAGGTCCACAAACAATATAAGCTGAGAACAAGAACCATTGATGTCCCTGCACCTAGCAAAACAAAGGACAGCAAATAGCTCAACAAGATTAAAGACAAGGTTATCATAACCGAACCAGCTGATAGTTCTGTCCCAAACCCGCGCCAAGTGACTGTAGAGGACATAACGGACACAAAGCCTCCTATTACTCAGCCTCTACCTCCTTCTTCCTTCAGATAAAATTTGAACAACAATCCCAAAAATCTTCCCAAAACAGATAAACCACAAATTGTCATCCACCATAATGCAGACAATCAAAAGGAAAAAACAAAAAGTATTCTTGATAAGGAGAAGTCTGCTACTATTAACACAAAGATTCCATTGGAAAAAAAAAATAATTTAGAAGCAGAGATTGGAAAACTTAAGATATCCATTCCCCTCTCAGAACTTGCCAAACATGATATTTATAGGCAACAAATTCAAAGGTCACTTCAAATGCAAGAGATCAAGGATGATGTAAATGTTTTAGATGATACCCCTGAGCTACTGTTTGGTCCAGAAGTTAATGGAAAATCAACATATGGATTTGTTCCACCCTTTTATGTCAGTCTGCACATACTTGATAAAATCTTGCATAATGCTATGTTTGACTCAGGTGCCTCACACAATCTTATGCCCAAAGCTGTAATGGAAAAGCTAAACGTTGATGTCACAAGACCCTGCAAAGATCTATACTCCTTTGACTCAAGTCAGGTCAAGTGTTTGGGCTTAATCAAAGACCTTTGTGTGTCTTTAGTCCAATTTCCCAACAAGACAATCCTAATGGATGTAGTAGTTGCTGACATTCCAAAAAAATATGGCATGCTCCTATCAAGATCATGGGGAGCAAAACTCCAAGGATCCCTTCAACTCGACCTCTCTTATGCCACTATTTCTATCTTTGGGCAACCAAAGAGACTATACAGAGAAACACTCATGAAGTATGTGGTAAGTAGTGAGGAAAAGCTCCAAAATTTTCCAATTTATTCAATCCATTTTGATATGGATTCATTTATTCTTTTTAATGATAACACCAATCCTCCAAATACTGAGAAGACTTTAGATTTAGAGCTAGAGACATGCATAAATGAAGAATCGGTTTCCCATGCCCATGAAATAGTCACAACAATCAAGGCAACCAGTAAACAAGAAGAACCTCCTCAAACAGAAATTTTAAATCTGTCCAATCCTAAAATAACTGAAACTCTTAATACAAACAAAAAGCAAGAAATTACATGGTATTTAGAGTTTGATGGTTCTGTCAACAAGTTAGGAGCAGGGGCAGGTGTATGGATTCACAATACACATGACAATAGAATGAGGGCCTATAGGACTGTTGCAACAAAAATACTTAATACCTTCATTGAATCCGAGCTTGCCAAGATTTCTAGAAACCATAATATTCATGCACACGGCCTAGCCACTTTTTCTAGCACATGCAAGCTTCCCTTTGAACCAAATCACCATTTCACTGCTGAGATAAAACATAGGCCCGTTGTTCCTAACAATATTAGAGATTGGCAAGTATTTGAAAATGATGCCCACATTAACAATTTCCTCACTCTTGAGGGTGAGTTTTCAAATTCAAACATTGACATGGAGGCCATGAACGATTCCCCACAACAAATAAATGGAAATCAGTAGGTTGTAACAGCTGCAACAACAAAAGAAATCCTGAATCCAACTATTTTTTACAATGCTAATATAGAAGAGCTGAGAAAAATTCATTTAGAGGAAACAACCAAAGCAGAGGCTAAGTTCATTGATCTAAAGAAAAAAAAATTCCTGCTGGCCTTACTCCATTATAAGACATGTTTGATGATAATGATGTGCCCAAAAAGAGAAAAATGGAGCCTTTAAATGCAGCTACAGAAGAACACAACATAGGGACAGCAGAAAAGCCCAAAATGATTAAATTGTCCAAAATCTCCCCCCTGATAAAAAACCAAAGTATGTCAATTTGTTCAAAGAGTTCCAAGATGTGTTTTCTTGTAGTTATGAGGACTTGAAGTCCTATGACACCTCAGTGATTCAACATACCATTCCCTTAAAACCAAATAAAAAACCATTCAAGCAGAAACTTAGAAGAATAAACCCTATGCTTCTTCCCCTTATTGAGAAGGAAGTGAAGAGAATGTTTGAAGCAGGTATTATAGCACCCATCAGATTTTCTGAATGGGTATCCAATCTGGTTCCCACAGGGAAAAAATCAGATGAGATCAGACTGTGTGTGGACCTAAGAAACTTAAACCAGGTCTCTTTAAAAGACCACTACCCTTGCCTAAAATGAACCACATTCTACAAAGAGTAGTGGGTTCATCTAGAATCTCTTTACTAGATGGATTTTCAGGTTTCAATCAAATACTTGTTCACCCAGATGACCAAGACAAAAAAGCCTTTACCACACACTGGGGAACATTTAAGTATGTTAAAATGCCTTTCGGGCTAAAGAACGTTGGTGCCACCTTTCAAAGGGCAATGGATATTGCATTTGCCAAGGAAATCCATGAATTCCTTGTTGTCTATCTTGATGACTTAACCCCTTTCTCCAAATCTGATCAAGAGCACCTCAAACATTTAAGGCAGATCTTCATGACATGCAAGAAATATGGCATTTCCTTGAACCCCAAGAAGTCCTTGTTTGGCCTTGAGGAAGGTAAGTTGCTAGTCCACATCATCTCAAAATATGACATCGGAATTGATCCTGAAAGGATCCAAGCCATCCTCCAAATTCCATACCCAAGAAACATAAAAGAGTTGCAAGCATTCCTTGGAAAGAGCAATTTCCTAAGGAGATTTATACCAAATTTATCCGAACTGATAAGACTGTTAAGTAACATGCTAAAGAAGGATGCAAATGTAAGATGGTCTCTTGAAACCAAGCAGGCTTTTGATAGTATCAAAGCTGCCTTGACTCAAACGTCATGCTCACAAGCCCACAATTTGACAAAGATTTTATTATTTTTTCCTTTTCCTCTGAGCACACGATAGCAGTCGTCCTTTTACAAAGAGATGATCAAGGAAATGAAAAACCAATCACATTTTTCAGTCGAGCCTTAAGAGATGCACCCTTGAAATACCAAATCATGGAGAAGCAGGCCTATGCCCTTGTCAAGGATATAAAATAATTCAAAGTTTAAATTCTATATTCACATGTGATTGCCTATGTCCTCAACTTTGTCATAAAAGACATATTAACTCAAGATGGACTAGAAGGCAAAAGAGGCAAGTGGATTTCCAACATTCTTGAATATGACATTGAGATAAAATCCACCAAGCTAATAAAGGGACAAGGTCTGGCCAAACTAATGTCCGAAACAAACTTGCAGGCCTTAGATATTAACCAACTGGACAATGAACAGGAGCTGGCGACTCCACAGATCAGTGAAACCTTTTTACAATCCCCATGGTATGCCGATATTTGCTATGTATTGTTAAACTTGCATGCTCCCCCAGTATTGTCTAGAACCAAGAAAAGATTTTTGAAAATGAAAGCATCAAAGTTTTGTGTCTTAGATGGTGCCCTGTTTTGCAAAAATCATGAAGGAATATTGCTAAACTGTTTAACCATAAATGAAACCAACAGCATCATGAAAGAGTTCCATGCAAGGGACTGTGGAGGGAATCTATATTGGAATTCCACTGCTGACAAGATTTTAAGGGCTGGTTATTATTGGCCCTCTCTATTTGGAGATGTCAGGAAATTTGTTGTTTCATGTCACAAATGCCAAATATTTGAAGGGAAAAGAAAATTGTTGCCTTTTCCCCTAAAGCCCATCTCAACCGAAAAGCCTTTTCAACAATGGGGTCTTGACTTCATAGGTGAAATCCATCCCTCCTCTTCAGGATAGCACAAGTGGATTTTAACAGCCACCGACTATTTCACCAAGTGCATTGAAGCCATCCCATGTAGGCAAGCCAATGACTCCACTATTATCTGATTCCTTGAGGACAATATCCTTTCCAGATTTGGCTGCCCTGAGAAAATCATCACTGACAATGCTGCTACCTTCAAATCCAAAAAAATGATCAACTTCTGCCTTAATTTCCACATTACCTTTGGTCACTCTCCAACCTACTACCCTCAAGGTAATGGCCTGGCCGAATCATCCAACAAAAGCCTCATAAACATCATAAAGAAAGTGCTGGAAGAAAACAAAAAGAACTGGCATAGGAAGCTCACAAATGCCCTGTGGGCAGACAGACTTTCAACCAAGAAATCCATTGGAATGAGCCCTTATGAGCTAGTATATGGCATGGAAGCCAGATTCCATTCATCTTTGGGCATTCCTACTATCAAACTGTTACAGGAGATTCAAGCTGAACCAAATGACATTCAAAGAAGAATTAATCAGACCATTCATCTTCAGCAAACCAGAGAGCAAGTGTATGACAGAGCTCAGATTTTGTAGGAGAAGCTCAAAAATATGTTTGATAAGAGAGCCAAGGTTGAGGATTTCTGCGTTGGCAGCAGAGTTTTAAGGTGGGATTCACGAAGAGAAGACAAGGGAAAACATGTAAAATTTGATTTTCTTTGGAAAGGTCCATTCATTATCAGTGTTGTGCAAGGAAATAACACATATTTCCTCAAATCTGTAGATGGTTGCTCAGTTGAAGAGGGCCCTATAAATGGTCGAATTTTAAAGCATTATCATGATCCTTTTTGTTAAGAATAACCCAACAACATCATTTTTGTACAAAAAGTTTGTATATATCAGCATTTCATTTTATTTTGTATGTAGCAGTCCAGAAGATAGAGAATGCAAAAGAAAGCAGGTGATGCTACACAGGTCACAAACATTTCAGTTGAGAGAAAGTGTTGTTCTCATTCCACAGTTCCAACTATCTAACAGTCAGCACTAAGAAATTTCAAATCTACAGCAACAATAGAAGATCCAAGCAGTCTGACCTGCTGTTCTTGGCTTTTCACAAGGAAAAGCCATCCCCAAGTGGAGCCACTGTTAGCCTCCTGCTACAACAGGTTACTCATCTTTCATGATTGACATTTTTACATGCCAAATATGTCATACTTTTCACGCTGCAGTGTTCCATATTTGCTACAGAGGCCAAAGAAGGATGCCATGAGAGTGTTCTAGTTCAAGTGCCACTGCTATTTTCCAATTTTTGATGTACTATTCCATTTTTGAAGAATTTTCAGTTAAAGGGAGGTCCAAACAGTTTAATCTTGGTCTCCCTAGGTTTCAATTTCCTGTTTTAGAATATAGAGAATGAATATCTGTCCAAACAGCTTAATCTTGGCAGATTCTTAGATAGGCAAAGAAGCGAGGGTGCTCAACAGCTTAATCTGAGCCCCCGGATGAAATAAGTATAGTTGTAGATAGGAGGGCAGAAAAAGAAAAAGTTGAAAAGCTGGGTCTGCAAGTCTAAGTGCACCCAAACTAAAAAGAAGAAAATAGGCTAGGAAAGTAAGCTGGGTAGGTAGTTTTGAGGTTGTAGAATGTTGATTTCTAACCAATTTCATGTTTTCAAGTGTCATATCTGTTCAAGTCACAATTATCAGGCAGTTTTCATTTGAAGGACTCAAGCGAGGCATGTCTAACTTCCCCTTCTTCTTTTTTCCTCAATCATTCACTAACTTCCCCAAAGAGGTCAAGATCTACTTTATATCTCTTAGTTTCATCATTTTCATATCAATTTGCCTTGGTAAAGACCTGCTTTACTCAAGGAATGTTCATACTTCTTTCATGAATCAGTTGTCCCCTAATAGGCTAAGATTCACATACGTAGCGCTTTCTTATCACTAGTCATATTAACTACTAACTTTACTGTATAGCTCCCTATCTATTTCCCCTTCCCCTACTAAAAACTATGTTAATAATTCCCCTATATACTTATCCCCTCCCCCTGGTTGAAAAATAGCCATAAGTATCCCTTGGGAATTACTAAGTTTGCCTAAAACTTAGTAAGAACCCTCATGTTGTTTATAAAAATCCGTTCCAAATGCATTGGGACTCACTCTTATGCACAAAACCCTCTTTCCACCCCTTATCCTAAAGTCATGCATGTAAATATTTAACCCCGCTCACGTCTAACCCCAAAAAACCCACTTTTCTAAAGTTTCTTACGCCCGCTAAATTAAAAAATTAAAATGATTGGCGCGCGGGCCCCGTTCTTATACATCCGCCGCCTTACCTTATCCGCCAGCCGTCAGATTTGTCGCGCCCGCGATCTACGGTGGGCGATTATTTTCCCACCCTGACATGCCGAGGGTTAGCGCCCGGGACATTGGCGGTTTTGATGTCATACTCTCGCCACGCATTGCCCTCCCGGCTGTGGCGAAGGCCCCCTCCCCAATACTGCCCAGGCGCAAAAGCGGTGCGCCACAAACCAGAAATCGCCCTCCCCTTGCATGACGTAAACACTGCGTCACCCTGCCGCGTCACCCCGCCACATCGCTGCCACCTCACCCCTTCCTGCCTGTGTCAGCCTGCCACCGTACTGCCATGCAATCACCCTGCCATATTGCCACGTCACCCTGCTGACGTCACCCTGTTGATGTCATCACTGTACAAGGGGGTCCCACTACTGACGTCATCCGCCGTACTGTTTACGTCATGCTGATGTCACCCGCCAGAAAAATCGCGCAAGTGCAAAATCAAAGCTTCGGAAGCCCAGAATGAGAAACAGAGGGAATCTTTGGGGAATCTTTTGATTCCACAGCCGTTTTGCACTGAAAAGAGTAGAAAAGGTCCGATTTTGCAGTTTTTAGCATATTAGCAGAGAGAGAGAGTGTCCTGATTCAATTATCAAAGAGTATTAGGGGAGATGAAGCCCAATTTAATGCCAAAGAGTATTAGTGTTGCGGAAAAGTGTATTAGTGAAGATCTATCAGCGACCCGAAGCAGGGAAACATTAAAGAAGCATCCAACAAAGTCAAAAAAACAATAGATGCCATTAAAGAGCTCTCAAATCACACTTACTGCACATCAAACTCACATGAAATCAGTGGACCAAATCTCAAAGCACAGTTATTGCAGAAGCACTGCACCAAGCCACAAAGGACACCACATTAACTCATTTTTTATCCAACTGCCTCTGGCGCAGCTCAATAGATATTTATTTGCATTTAATTTCAACACAAGTTTAAGCTTTTCCCGCAGACCTGTTTAGGTTAGCTGTAATAAATACTTTTGTATATTTCACCTATATATACCACCCTGAACAATGTAATGAGGGTTGGTTGTTGTTGGTTTGTTGTTTTGCTCAAGGAGAGACTCGCATTGTATATCTGAGAATTTCTATAATCAAAGACTGCTTACGAGCTTGGAGAATGAACTGTCTGATGTGTTGTTAATGTTTCTGAAGATTGAATCATGGAAATCCTGTGCTGTCTTATGAATCAATAAGTATTCCTTACCTCTGTTGTTTTCAATTTCACATATGCTTAAGTTGCAGAACAAAAGTCTGGTTTAGAATTTTCTTACCTGCAATCTATGCTCAGTTTCTGTGGCTTCTCAATGTTTTCCTCTTGATTTAGGCATAAATATGAATTCCTTATGGATCATGTTTTCTCTATCTCACATGTAAATGACTCTTACTTGGGAATTCTTAGCTGCTCCCAGATAGGGCTCGTTTATCTTCCGTTTGCTAATCTGTTTGAGAGATTCTCTGTTGCCTCTCATTCCTTAACCTGCGATCCATTTTCATTTAAACTCAAATTTGTTTCATGAATAGCTACCTTGCCCCTCTTTCCTCTTGTGACCAAGAAAATGCACCAGCAGTTTTACTCCTCAACTCCATGCCCAATGGTTTGAAACTTATCACTCTATGCATGCCTCTCTGTTTGAAAGTATCATCCTTCCCATCACCAAACACAAACAAAACCCATAGAACCCAATAACTAGCCTAAAATCATCATCAACAAAGCTAAATCATTAAGAGAGAGCCCTCTCTGATTGCATGTGGGCTAGAACCTGCAGCACAAAGATTGGTTTGTGGTTACCTCGACCATATCCCTTCAGGTGCTTAGGGAAAACCTGAGTGTTAACAGGTGGATTGCACCTGATTTACCTGGTAGTCTTTGTTATCCTTGATGTAATTCGTCCCTGTTTTACCTGGTGATCTCCATTGGGCTTTTTCTCATTCCTCCTTGCTGCATCGAGATAACTCTTTGAGGTGGATGCTTGAGATTCTTCTCCATTATATCCTAGACCAGTCTTGATTAGAGGAGAATATTGTACATTGATAATCTCATCCAGAGTTTCAGATCCTTTAACAAATCTAAGATTAAGAGCCTTTGTTTTCTCAATTTCTTTTCTAAGGCCAACAATTTCACATTCTAACTTCTCAAGAAATTTTTCTTTTTCATCAAATTGGAATTGCAGAGTATCAATGATCCTATTCTTTTCTTCTAACCATGTTTTGAGTCTAGAAATCTCTTCATAAAAGCCATCCACATCTATAGCATCCATGTAATCATCATCTTCAAAAGCCATTAAAATTTTATAATTATTACCTCGTTCATCTTCATCACTATTTGAAAATCCATCACTATCTTCATAAGTGTAATAGCTTTTCTTGATTGCATTCTATTTCTTGTTCCATCTAATAGATTCTTTCCCCTTGTCAATATTATCCTTATGAGGACATTTGGTAGCATAGTGAGTGACTCTTCCACAAGAAAAGAATTTGAAAGGTAACTTACCTCGGAATCTTCTATTACCCCGTTGAAGGTTCTTGACAAAATTTGATTCTTCCTCTTCTTCTGATACGTGACCTGACTCATAGTAATCTCCTTTGCCTGAAGCCTTGAAAGCAGCTTCTCTCTTATCTGATGGCCCCCCTTTCCTCATTTCATAAGCAGTCAGAATTCTGTGCAGCTTTGACATGGTAAGATTTCGTTGATTCTCCTTTTCTTCTATCGCAAAAACTTTAGATTGAAACCTAGGAGACAAAGATCTTAGAACTTTTTCAACCACAATAACCTTTTTTATTTCTTCACCCAATATTTTCATACAATTGACAATCTCATCTACATGAAGGAAATAGTTAGCCACACTTTCATTATGCATTATGAGATTTTCATACTGAATTCTGAGGGTTTGAAGTTTTGCTCATTTTACCTAATCATCTCTGTTGAACAGGTAAATCCCCTCTGCAGACAGAGGCGATCCCACTAGCCCAACATGGGTCTAGCAACAATCAATCAACGCTAACACGCAGGTTCCTAATTGCAAATCGAAGATCGATGATGATGGCCTACCTGGATTCCAACGCCAGTACTTGTAGAAGAATCGTTGCTCTCGTTCCTTTGCTCCGGCTGGTCACAATCCCCACGATCCTCGTGAACGGACACCTGCACATGCAAAGAACGACACAAGTACAAGCATAAAATCCAATAGATGCAACTATATATCAGTCAGAAAAGATATAATTCAATCATCATTATAAAGACACATGAGTGGAACCATAATGATAGTCGTCTATTAATGAGTAAAAGCAGAGAAAGATACAACCAAGGTTCTGACGTTGAACCTATTCTTTGACTGGGCAAGCAGCTAAATACGCCTTGCAAAAGACCTTCTCTCTCTCAGGATTCCGGCAAAATAACCTCCCTATGCTTCACAATTCTTACTATCACTCTAGCATTACTTCAGCACTCACAAATACTCTAGCAAAAACTAGCTTGTTTAATGCATGAGGACAGTCATTTATAGATGGAGAAGGGAGGAAGATACAATGTACCAGGACGCCCATTGTGGATTGGCATTATCCCTGAAAATCCACTGAGGATAGTTGTCATTAGTTGTCATGAATAAACAATGACTCTCAACCTCTATCTTGAGGATTTTTCCCTCAAAGAACTTCATGACAAGAGAGGAAAAAGCATATGGGTGCGCGTTGGCCAAAAATCATTACTAAACTTAGGTGGTGCGAGTGTTGCTCTAGGACAGAGCGCCAATGGGTGCGCCCCCTTTTGAGGATTTGAGTCATTGGCACGGGTAAGACACTGTGTACCTGCGCCAATGGAAAAGGGCACTTTTTAGGGATAATTTGCAAAAGGTGTCTTCAGGGAACATGAAGTACATACTCAGGGGAACATAATGCAAGTGTTCTTAGGTTATGTCACTGGTCACAGGTCCCGAAATGTGTCCTCCAATGTACGAAAACAAGGGTAACAGGGACGGTGACCAACGGTGACAAATTACTGTGTAACAATCTCCTTCATAGCTCAGTACAATCTTGTCCCATATTTCTTTCGCAGATTTATACTGCATAACCTTGACAAATTCGGATTGAGATAAACATCCTAATAGAGTATTGACTGCCTTTGCATTTGTTTCATATTTCGTCTTCTCAGTAGGATCTATAGGAGTTGATGATGGAAAAGTATAGCCTGTATCTATGATATCCCAGACTTCTGTACCAAGAGATTAAAGATAGGCAATTACTCTTACCTTCCAATATATGAAGTTTGTCCCATAAAAAATCGGTGGCCTGATCGATGCTTCTCTCTCGTAGTTGCTCATGATGATGGATATTCCTTCAAGAGATCAAGCTTCTTCAGAAGGACCTGCTCTAATACTAATTGTTGGAAATAATACTGAGAGGGGGGTGAATCAGTATTATCAAGTCAAATATTCCTTTTTCAAATCCAAATGATATATGCTACATCAGTTAATTAAACCCGCAACTATGTAGAAGGAAACCTGCGTATACTATGCAAACTTATAATTTACTTTATCTTTCAGATGTTTATTGTTAATCTGTGTATCAGAATCAAATAACCAATAACCAGAAATAGTAAAACAGAGCAGAAGACAATCACACACAAGAACACAAGATATAAGGTGGAAATCCAATGTGGATGAAAACCACTTGCTGCAATTCGTCTCTATCTTCTCTTTAATTAGAAACTTCTTTTTACAATTGTACTAGTGCAGTCCTTTACCAGTATGCAGGCTACAACCTCCAGAGAGCTACAACCCTCTTTCGTTTTCCAGCTTCTCCTGGAAGGGAGCTACAATCCCCTTAGCTCTTGCACTAGCCAAGATACTAGTACGTAGGTGCTGGCCTACAGAAGGCTACAACCTTCTATTTCTTCCAGGGACCAAGTTTCATAAATTTTCAAACTGGATCCATGAAAATCAATCAATCATCAAGAATTTATGCATCAAATAATCTCCTTTTCACCAATTAGCATTGAATCAAGTAGACACTTCTTTGACAGCTGTATCCAAATCACAGTAACAATAACCACACACCAAATCTGAACCCATAACAAAAGATACTATCATTCAAGCTTAAAGATTGTGACCCATCAATATAACTTATCCTTCTCCTTGTGCTCAGGTTCCTTCTTTATTCAGATCCAGATCTGCACCATAACCCAATCAGAGTATTCTAGATCTAACACTTTATCAGATATTCAATAACAATTCAGATGATCCTTTGCCAAATGATCTCCTTCCTCTTTTATAGTCTTAGGCCTTTCGCAATACCACGGTCCAAAACCATAATAACACAATACCATGAACCCAATACTTGGGATAAACACTTTTGGATGCATTACGACGGACCAAAACCATAGGATCAAAAAATGTCGGACTAATACCATGAACCAACCATGAAAGTGCATGAACTTTTCTCCACATGAAATAAACTTTTCTCTGCATAAAATTCCGTGAACTTTTCTCCACATGAAATAAACTTTTCTGTGCATAAAATTCCATGAACTTTTCTCCACATGAAATAAACTTTTCTCTGCATAAAATTCCATGAACTTTTCTCCACATGAAATAAACCTTTCTCTGCATAAAATTCCGTGAAATTTTCTCCACATGAAATAAACTTTTATAAACTTTTCTTTGCATAAAATTCTGTGAACTTTTCTCTAGATGAAATAAACGTTTCTCTGCATCAAAGTCCGTGAACTTTGTTGCACTATAATTTATCATATGAGATGAGTGGGTTGCCATCAAGTAAAACATATATATCATAATGCCAACAATATCTCCCTTTTGACTTGATCGCAACAACAACCAATCACTCTCCCCCTTTGACATCAAGGGCAACGGGAAAACCAAGATAATCTCTTTCCTAGAGAAACATTCTACTGCCCATACTCCCCCCGAGTACCTATTGAAATATCTGAATGAACTCCCCCTTTGTATATGCCAAGGTGTACCACTCTATCCATGCTTCCTTTGAGTACATGCTGAAGTCTTTGCTCTGCTGAAGTGTGCTATTCATGCTCCCCCTGAATATAAGCAAGCTCTGCAAAAATATGTTTTACAAGAAGAACATGACTCTATCATAAATTACCTTCCTATCACCAAGGACTCATACACACATCCATTTCCCAACCAAGTGGGGATACATCAAAAGTTTACACATGATAAACAAGAACATTACATATTTATCCCAAGCATAGTGGGGAAACCGAGATAGGTCGTTACATGACCTTGACAACATAAAAGAGATACATGACATAGAGACGAAATATCTAGAGCCAGACTTATGAAAGTCACCAATAACTGATAGTAGCAGCATCTAACAATCACCATTCAGATCAGCAACGCTGATTTCCTTCTATTATTTCTCTGTCTTCGTTCCACCTGAAACCAACAACAGCTGTGAACTAGAACCAAAAGCTTCTAAGATAATGCCAACAATGAATCATTAGAATTTTATCTACTCCCCCTAAACCTGTGCCAGATGGTCTCTGTCAAACCCATATCAGACTATCTAAAAACAGAGCCTATCCCTTCTGATATCCATCTAGCCTCCATATACGCGACTTTCTCTGCAAAAACCGGCATATGTATGCGAATCCTCCTCAGGCAACACGCGTACACCCATTTTTCTCTGAAATTGACAAGATTTAACAACAGGATGATGCATCAACTACTCCCAACTTCTGTCTGAGATATTCAAAAGTTTCCCTGGGTAGTGGTTTGGTAAAAATATCAGCAACTTGTTCCTTAGAAGGAACATACTCCAATTTAAACTTTTGTTCCAACACTTGTTCCGGGAGAAAGTGATACTTGATCGGTATGTGCTTGGTCTTTGAATGTGTGATTGGGTTCTTTGAAATGTTAATTGCACTTTTATTATCACATAAGATGGAAATAGGTGTAGTACAAGTGATCTGAAAATCCTGCAAGGTTTGCATCATCCAAAGGAGTTGAGTGCAACAAGATGCAACTGCCACATATTCTGCTTCAGCTGTAGATAAAGCAATCAAACTCTGTTTCTTACTGAACCAAGATAATAATCTGGAACCCATAAAGAATGCACCACCACTTGTGCTTTTTCTGTCATCCAAGCTTCCAGCCCAATCTGCATCTGTATAAGCATGAAGAGTGACATATGTATCTCTAGGATACCATAAGCCATAGTTTTGAGTTCCTTGAAGATACTTCAAAATTCTCTGCACTGCATTAAGATGAGTTTCCTTAGGATTTGCCTGAAATCTTCCAACTATTCACACTGCATGCATGATGTCTAGTCGAGTACCTGTCAAATAAACTAGACTTCCAATCATGGATCTATAGGTTGGTTGATGCACTACTTCTGATTCATCATTTACATTGAGACTGCATTCTGTAACCATAGGGGTACATACTGGTTTTGAATCTTCCATGCCATACTTCTTCAGAATCTACTTGAGGTACTTTGTTCGAGACAAGAAGATACTGCCTTCATTTTGTTGGATTTGCAATCCAAGAAAGTATGTCAGTTCTCCAAGCAAAGACATTTCGAATTCTTTCTGCATCACCAAGGCAAAGCTTTGACTCATAGCTTCTTCATTGCTACCAAAGATAATATCATCTACATACACAACAAGTATTAGCAATTTGTCATTTTCAATTTTAATATAAATATTGCTATCTGTTGATCCTTTTGAAAATCCTTGTTGATGAAGATATTTGTCCAAACGATAGTACCAAGCCCTTGGAGCCTGCTTAAGACCATAGAGAGCCTTTTTTAATCTGCATACAATATTTGGATCATTCCCAAGAATGAACCCATGTGGTTGCTCAATGTACACTTCTCTTCTAAGTCTCCATTCAGAAAATTTTACTTCACGTCCATTTGAAATACTTTGAACTTCTGAAAGCTTGAGAGAGCAAGGAACATTAGGATGGCCTCAAGTCTAGCAACAGGAGAAAAATTTTCTTCAAAGTCTATTCCTTCTTGTTGAGCATACCCTTTACAAACAAGTCTGGCCTTGTTTCTAATAACTTCCCCATTTTCATTCAACTTGTTCTTGAAGATCCATTTTGTTCCTATGAAATTCTTATCTTTTGGTCTAGGAACCAACTCCCAAGTGTTGTTCTTTTCGATTTGTTCAAGTTCTTCATCCATTGCCTTGACCCAGAATTCACTTTTGCAAGCTTCTCTTACATTTTGTGGTTCAGTGGAGGAGAGTAATGCCAAATAGCTTGAAGCTTCTACAATTGTTCTTCTTGTTTGTATGCCAGCCTCCTTTTTCCCCAAAATTTGTGATTCTGGATGATTCTTTTGAACAAACCTATAAGGATTCTTTTCTTCTATCCTTATCTGTTCCTGTGGCTCCTCATGGGTTTCTTCTTCATGGGTCTTTTCTTCATCATCAGTCTGATTTGGAGAATAGTCTTCATCCTCTTCAATATCATCATGATTTACTTGCCTAGGGATGTATCCTTTTTCATCAACCACTACATCAATGTTATCAACAATTCTTCCAAGTCTTTTATTATAACACTTATATGCTTTGTTGTAGGGAGAATAACCAAGAAGAATGCATTCATCTGCTCTGGGTTCAAGTTTGCCAAGTTGTTCATTAGTATTCTTAATATAGCATTTGCTCCCAAATATTTTGAAATGCTTTACCGAAGGAGTCTCACCATACCAGAGCTCATGCGGAGTTTGAGTGCTGTACACTTGGACATTTGTTTTGTTGAGAATAACAACCGCAGCATATGCAGCTTCACCCCAGAAGGTTGCGAGAGTACCAGACTCATCAAGCATAGCACAAGCCATTTGTTGGACTGTTTTGTTCATCCTTTCCACCACTCCATTTTGCTGAGGAGTCCTAGCTGTAGAGAATTCCCTTCTTATTCCATGTTCTTCATAGAAATCAAAAAACTCATTCGAGGTAAACTCCCCATCTCTGTCGGACCTGAGGCACTTAATTTTATAATCTGATTCATTCTCAACCAAGGCTTTGAAGGATTTGAATTTTTCGAATGCTTCATCCTTGTGCTTCATAAGTCCTAACCAAACCATCCTGGAGAAGTCCTCAATGAATAATATAAGGCATTCTTCTCCTCGAGGTGACCTTGTCCTGAATGGACCGCATACATCTATATGAACTAGCTCAAGAGGCCTTATGGCTGATCCTTCCTTCTCAGGGAAGTTAGTTGTGGTTTGCTTCCCAAACTGACATGATTTGCATATGGTGTTTTCTGGAATTTTGATATCTGGAAGACCACGAACTGCCTGTTATTTGCATGCTTTCCTTATTTGTGAAAAGCTTAGATGCCCCAACCTTTAGTGCCATAACCAGTGTTCATCATTTTTACTCAAATAACATTGTTGTTCTCCTTCTTCAAATATGTATAGATTATTTGGAGTTCTTCTGCCTTTGAGAACTGTTCTTCCTATATCAAGATCACGAACACTACACCCATCTGATCGAAATATTACCTCGGTTCCATTATCGCACATCTAACTGACACTCAATAAATTAAGCTTCAAGCCATCAACATACAAAACATTTCCAGCTTTGACCTTTTCTTTCAACTGAGCAATGCCTTTCCCTTTTATGGCTGCAGGGGTATCATTTCCAAAATAAACTTTCTTTCCCTTTTCTAAAGCAGTATATGATTCAAGTTTTTCTTTATCACCTATCATATGCTTTGAACATCCGCTATCGATGTACCATTGATTTTCCTATCCTTCTGCATATAAAGCTATCCCACATCTTTCTGGTTGTGGTTCCTTCATTCTCCATGTTTTGGCACTTTAGATTTGTTCCTTCTGAGTTGTCTTCCAAAACCTTCTCCTGCATTTAGAATCTTCATGACCAGAATTATTACAAATAGAAAATTCAATTTCATTTTCAAGGGCGGAAAAATTTTTATAGGTCCTTTTCGTGATTACAGACATACTTTTTTGTTTTTGAGCCTCTCTAGTCATGATTGTCTTATAGGCAACACATTGAGCTGCTTTGTGACCAAAGTTATGGCAAGAGAAACATTGGCCATTGAAGAAATTCCTGTGACTATCATCCAACCGATTGCAGTTTCTACTGGCATCCATTCTTGAAGAAAATTGGGAAGATTTTACCTGTGGCTGGTTGTAGCTTCTGTTTGTCCTTAAGGTAGCTTGCCCCCGATTTTCTTGATAGTCTTTGTTCGTTCTTGAGGAAGACTGACCCTGATTTAGTTGATGATTTCTATTGGGCCTTTGCTCACTCCTTCTTGCTGCATCAAGATAACTTTTGGAGGTGGAAGCTTGAGATGCTTCACCATTATACCCTAGACCTGTCTTAATTAGAGGGGAACGCTGCACATTGATGATCTCATCCGGAGTTTCAGATCCTTTAACAAAGTTAAGATTAAGGGCCTTTGTTTTCTCAATTTCTTTTCTAATGCCAACAATTTCACACTCTAACTTCTCAAGAGATTTTTCTTTTTCATCAAGTTGAATTTGCAGAGTATCAATGATCCTATTATTTTCTTCTAAACATGTTTTGAGTCTAGTAATCTCTTCATAAAAGTCATCCACATCTATAGCATCCATGTAATCATCATCTTCAAAGGCCATTAAAATTTTATAGTGATTACCTCGTTCATCTTCATCGCTATTTGATAGTCCATCACTATCTTCATGAGTGTAATAGCTTTTCTTGTTTGCATTATGTTTCTTGTTCCATCTAACAGGTTCCTTCCCCTTATCCTTGTGAGGACATTTGGCAGCATAGTGACCTACTCTTCCACAAGCAAAGCATTTGAAAGGTAGATTACCTCGGAATCGTCCAGCAACCTGTTGAAGATTTTTGACAAAATTTGATTCTTCTTATTCATCTGATATGTGTCCTAACTCAAAGTAGTCTCCTTTGCCAGAAGCCTTGAAGGCAGCTTCTCTCCTGTCTAATGGTCCTCCTTTCCTCATTTCATAAGCAGTTAGAATTCCATGCAGCTGTGACATTTTAAGGTTTTGAAAATTCTCCTTTTCTTCTATTACAGAAACTTTAGATTCAAACCTAGGGGACAAAGATCTTAGAACTTTTTCAACCACAACAGCCTCTTTTACTTCTTCACCCAAATTTTTCATACAATTAACAATCTCGTCTACACGAAGAAAATAGTTAGCCACACTTTCATCATTGTACATTCTGAGATTTTCATACTGAATTCTGAGGGTTTGAAGTTTTGCCCGTTTTACCTGATCATATCCTTCATACTTTAGAACAATCTTGTCCCATATTTCCTTTGTGGATTTATACTGCATAACTTTGACAAATTCTGATTGCGATAGACATCCGAATAGAGTATTGACTACCTTTGCATTTGTTTCATATTTCTTCTTCTCAGCCGGATCTGTGGGAGTTGTTGATGGAAAAGTATACCCTGTATCTATGATATCCCAGACTTCTGTACCCAGAGATTGAAGATAGGCAATAACTCTTACCTTCCAATATACGAAGTTTGTCCCATCAAAACCCGGTGGCCTGATTGATGCTTCCCTCTCGTAGTTGCTCATGATGAAAGATCTTCCTTCAAGCGATCAAGCTTCTTTAGAAGGACCTGCTCTGATACCAATGGTTGAAAATAATACTGAGAGGGGGGGTGAATCAGTATTATCTAGTCCTTTTAACAATTCTTCCTTATTTATACTTTGAATTATTTTTGCATATCAGTACCATAAAACAATGAGCAATGAACAAGAAAAACAGACAGTCACATCAAAGAACACCAGATATAAGGTGGAAACCCAATGTGGGTGAAAACCACCTGCTGCAATATGTCTCTATCTTCTTTCAAATTAGAAACCTTTTAGAATGGTCTTGTACTGGTGCAGTCCTTTACCAGTACGCAGGCTGCAACCTGCAGAGAGCTACAA
The DNA here is from genome assembly GCA_000404065.3 of Pinus taeda. NCBI lineage: Eukaryota > Viridiplantae > Streptophyta > Pinopsida > Pinales > Pinaceae > Pinus > Pinus taeda. The sequence continues at coordinate 112,215 of APFE031024506.1, read as the reverse complement.
CTCTCTCTCGTTTTCCAGTCTCTCCTGGAAGGGAGCTACAACCCCCTACTTCTTTTCTTTCAAGGACCACTTTTCATAAATTTTCAAACTGGATCCATAAATATCAAATGATCATCAAGTAACAGTAAGTCACCCAGATAACCAGATCCACAATAACAGAAAACTAAACCCAGAACACCTTCT
>APFE031024506.1:74471-112022 GCA_000404065.3 Pinus taeda | reverse complement strand
AGGCTGCAACCTGCAGAGAGCTACAACTCTCTCTCATTTTCCAGTCTCTCCTGGAAGGGAGCTACAACCCCCTTAGCTCTTTTACTTCTTTAAGGACCACGTTTCGTTAATTTCCAAACTAGATCCATGAACATCAAATAATCATCAAGTACATGTAAATCACCCAATCTCCTTACACAATGAACCAATGAATCACCCAACTCTTCAGAATGTTGTAAACAAAAAATTAATACCATAAATCTAAACCCAAAACTCTGCTGCAATAGATAAAAGACAATCAATAAATGTTTCAAGATAAGACCGCAACTTCACCAACAGGGGCCTGCGTATATCCGCAGCTCTTCTGAGACTGAACTGCGCAGATCCGCACAGGTTGTTCTTCTACTCTGCGTACTTTTCTTTAGATCCGCACCTTTACTTCTGACTTATAGCGTACATCCGCATTGTGCCTTCTTCTTGCCTGTGTACCTCGCACTTCGCCCTTTTCTGTGCTGCGTGCATCCCGCACTGTGCCTTCTCCTACACTGCGTACCCCGCACTGCGCCTTTGGCTTCGCAGCGTACTCCCGCACTGAGCTGCGTACCCCGCACTACGCCTTTGGCTTCGCAGTGTACTCCTGCACTGAGCCTTCTACTGAGCTGCGTACCCCCGCACTGCGCCTTCGGATCGTCTACGGACTTCTGATTAGGGTCAAATTTATAGTCCTCCAATGTGCCACAGTCAGTTAGATCCACAGATCTGTTCATGTGCCCGAGAGATCACGACATGTCAATAGATTCACCTTAAGTTATCTCCTTGATTTAGATCTAGCTTTTTAAAACCAATCACCCAAAATTTCAAATCTTAAGATATTCAAATTTCACAAGTGTGTGGCCAAGAGATCTCCTTTCCTTTTTATAGGCAAGCCCTTCTCAATACCATGGTCTAAAACCATAATAACACAATACCATGAACCCAATACTTGGGATCAACACTTTTGGATGCAATACTATGGACAAAAACCATTTGATCAAAAATTGTCGGACTAATACCATGAACCATTCATTAAGATTCCCACGTGCACACGCTTTTATGCATTGGAGAGAGTGAAACTGGGGTCCGCACCTTCTGAACGTATCACCTGCGGGTATCTTAATTTCCATGATTTTGAGTGCCTGAACTGAGATCATCCACAAGAGTGAGTTGCCATCAAGTACAACACCTGTACCATAGAGCCAAACCAGAATCATAATGCCAACATATTTTTGGTTCTAAAATGTAATGGGTTTTCTCTGAATTCGTCTGTAAGTCCGAGTCAAGGGTTTCGGTTAGAGGATAGAGGCTCTGCAGCTGTGCACATAGAGGCCTGGAAGAGTCTGCAGTTGTGTGCATGGACCCCTGCAGTGGAGTGCGTAGGGCAAATCTAGATGTATTGGTGAAGAAAGAACATAAGATAAGTTATTTTTAAGAATCTGTGTTAAATCTGAGTTTTCGTGGTTCTGACTTTATGGTTACTATATCTGTTTGATTTATATTTGTATGTTGTGAATATAAGTGAATCTGGGTTATTTTAAGTGTGCAAATTGGTTAAATATGTTAAATGTTTTCATAAAGACCTAACTAAATAGATCGGAGTTACGACACTTCATTTTATAAAGAAAATTTATAAACAGCGCGCTAATAAGGAGCAAGAGATACTCGGGATCCACTCGAATATAGAGTAGCGTGAGGTTGTAGAATAGTGCACAAAGCCCCCATACCACATTTAGACATCCCAAGGGTGTGAAACATTGGTTCCAACACCCTCCCCTACTACCTCAGGTGAGACCTCATTCCACGCTCTGCAGGCTATTGCCGAAATGGCCGGTAGCTGTGGGATTTGTTTGGATAAATAATTCTTCCGAACTTGGGTCAAGCCCATACAAGCCAACAATGAGCAATGATCACTTCTTTGTCTCATTATAGGCACCCAAGGTTGTGTATTTATTTCCAATCCCTTTACACATTTCATAGATACTTCCCATGCATATTTATGGCTCACAGAGATCTACCTATACATTCGCATGGAGTCTTTTTTCTTCATTTAAATTCACAAAGCAGGCTCAAGAGGTCTTCAGCCATTATCCTTACTATTTTTCATTCAAGACCACAAATTCCAATTCATACATCTTTAATGGATCCATGTACCATCATATTGGAGTTTTTCATCGCAGTGTTGTGCTGTGGTGTTAACACTATGAAACAACTGATTTTCGACCTCCCGATTATGTCTAACCCCTTTTGATTTGACCCTTATCTAACATCCATCATAGGACTAAGGTTTGTGATATAAGGCTTTTCCTTAAGGCACTAAGGCCTATAGACGCCTTTCTGGGTGCCTTTTCCCTTTATATAGGTCATTGCATCTTTTGTGTTTTGTTTAATCTATACTAAGCATTTAGCACTATCGAAGCCCGTTATCGGTGATTTCCACTTTGTAACCATGTGTTGTCCGTCAAAAACCATTAATCACATTTTTCTAATTGGCCCTCTGTTCTTTGCCCTAGTGCTTGGTTCTTTGACTCTTCATGATTGTGTTCTAGCATATGCATCAGAGCCCCTTTATCGGCAGATCACAATCAAAATATTCATTAGCATCGACAAAGATCATCATCTGATCACCGATCGATGATGTGATGTCATCACTGGCACCTGGAACTCTCTAATTGATGACACATGTCACCTAGATATGGCCCATTAGGCCATCCAAAATAGTCAAAAACACTTGCCACATGTCCTTTCGTATTGCCACATCATGCTAATGTTAGTAGGCACTTGGCATTATCGAAAATAATCAAATCCTGCCTCGTGTCCTAATTGGAGCTCATCACTAGCTACCATGTGTCCTTATCAAACCTAATCAGATGCCTCCACATGTCCTCCTGGAAGAGAGAGAAAGAGCTTTCCCCCACTTGGTTTTGCGATTGATTTCCTTTGTTAAGTGTATTTTTGTCTCTCCAACGATTTAACAAAGAATGCACTATCCCTGACATTTAACTCATTTAGCGTTCGTTGATCAGAAAATTCCCACTGCTATCAATTATGAAATGCTGAACATTAATTGCCAATATGCATGAATCACTAACCTTTATCTTCCAATGCTCTGATTTGCAATATAGCCAATCCTCTGATCATCGATATGTCAGGACCTCCAATTGTTGATATCACAATTCACTAAAAGGAGAATTTATTACATTATTGCATTACACCTTGAAATGTCTACTTTTCGATGGTTGATTGGACACATGTCATCAGGGAAATGACTCATTTTCCTTGTCCATTTATTTTGGAGAGGTAGAAGTTCAATTGGCTCTAACTTTTGATCCAAAAGTCCATTATGGCACTTCCACATACGGTTGGAAAGATTATTATAAGAATTATCCAATGGAGGGGCATGATTAGCCTTTGAGCCCATATGATACCTCAAGAAGGGCTCCAAAATCTCTCCACAACTAGAATCCCAACAACCAAGGCATGAAGACCAATCATCATGCTGAGCCTTGTTTTAGATCAATGCCAACATTTACACAGCCAACCACCTACATACCATCAAATGTCCAACACTTTTAATATTGTCCACTGTCGAATTCATGTGTAACTTTGACCATTTTATGAACCACTTCAAGGCCCTTTCCCTAAGCAAGGTACGGAAATCTATTAGCTTCACATTATCGGGTGTCTATCGATCTCTCCATATGGCCTCGCATAGATACTAGCGTTGTTTGATGTCTTCATTCCCTCTTCCAGAGAATTTAGGGTACCTTCTTAATGACCCCGCCATTTTTTACTAAGTTCACGCTAAAAGCACAAAGTGATGTGATCCAAGTTGTAGAGATCCTTGCAATCATGTACTACTACTACTATTTCCACCACTACTAGTATTAACTTATAACTAACATTCACACTATGAACGCTTATCGTATTGAGTAGCTTAGTAATAAATTTGTCAAGATCGTTGTAGAGTACTAGGGGAAGGTTGGGGAAGACACTACCTAAGCCTCAGGGTTTTGGATCATTGATTATTTAAAAAAGTTACATATCCTCTTTTAGGCCTTCTTCTAAGCCGATAAAACTTGTTCCATCCAACCTCTCCCCTTCAACTAGCGAGGGAGGGGCTCTATTTCCCTCTACATCCCCTGCTATGACAGTCGTCTCTAATTTGTTCACCAATTTATCTTCCATAATGTCTTTTTCTTCTTGACTTATAAACACTGCTCATGCTTGGTGTGATCCCTATGGTTGTCTTTTAATCACCTGCATGGTCCTTTCCTTCCATTTCTCCACTATTCGCACTCTCCTGTGCACTCTTAGATCCCTGGCCTTTTATGAATCCTATGTGTCCATCTTCCTAATATATCCATGGTTCCCTTCTTGGTAAAATCCATCCCTTTATGTCCTTCCCCTAGTACTAGGTGTTTACACTTCCATGATGGACTTTTGAATACCATCAAGCCCTCTTCCACTATTAAGACCTTAATCAAAAGGGTTATTTCTTTCAACAACTTCCCCATCAACTCTACTCGGAACACAGCTTCGGCCTTTGAAAAGGACTAGCGGCTTTCTACAAAAAAATCGACAATGTATCCTTCTAGTGTGGTCTGTACCCAGAAATCATCTTCCCTCGTCAGATCTATGTCAAGATGATGGAGTGTGGCAAGCTCTAGTTGAGTCTAGTCGTAATGAGACAATTGTTTTCCATGAAACCTCCCTTTCACTTGTAATCTCCACAACCGATTATAAAGTTATTCTGTGAACTTTCACCAGAAGATCTTGTAGTGATCACTCGCAGCTTCCAAATATAGGATCTCGTCTTTTAGTTTTTCAACATTTCGGTAGTGGAGTTGAGCTTGTTCAGAAACAAACCGATTCAATTTCCCATCCCACCAGTTCCGTAATTCTTTCTTAAAAATCATCGATACCATATTCCAAACCCTCCTTTTGAATTTCATGTCCTGGAGACAAAACCATTTTTTAGCATAAAAATGATAGTAGGGTTAAGATCCTAGCTTCAAGCATAAGGGGGCCAATAAGGCTCCATTGTAGTCTATCAAAATGTTTGCATTTTCACCTTACTCGAAAAGGCTAAGAGTCTCACCCAAGGCATGCCACAACCAAAGTTAGATGAGGTTAGGAATTTGATATCAAGGGAATCATATCAACTTGATGAGAAAAAAGGAAATGTTGTAGTGGCTACAACCACCCTCCAAAAGTTTTCCTTAGTTTCATTTTGGAGCCTCCCTACCAACCTTTCACAACAAAATGTCTTGCTTTGTCAAGTACACAAGCTTCTGTGTTTTTCTTGCAGAAAGGCAACCTCTCTATCAAAGCTTGATGCATACCCCTCATAGGTTGTTTTTCAAAACTTGGTCCAGCTAAAGATGAGAAACTCCCTCAAGAAATTGTGCAATTCTGGAGGGCAACCAACCTTCCCTCCAGAAATTGTGCAATTTAGTCTGGCAACCTGTTGGGCTCCATAATTATGCAATTCTACCAGTCAGGCTTCATCTAAAAAATTTCCCAATTCCTCCCAGCAAGTCTGCTCAGCCCAGGAATTGGGCAGTCCTAGGAAATAGTCAACTCCTCTGCCTAGAAATTGCACAAATCTCCTAGGCAAGCAACCTAGCTCCCTTCCAGAAATGCGGATTTTCTCCCAACAGTTGACCAACCTCTTGCATGTGCAGTTGAGTTGACTGGTTCCATTTAGGACCAAGAAAAACTAATTTTTATGCATGGGATGCTTCTCCCAAGTTAGCATGAAAAGGCTTCCCTTGATTCAGGGATCTACTTTTAGAAGCTGGAGGTTGCATGCAAGGATCATTTCAGGAACCTCCCACCAAGTTTCGCTTCTCCTAGATTTGTGGCATGCGCATCACATCTTCGATTGTATCAAAAATCATGGACTGGATGCTACAAATATCATTCCTAGCATCAACCTTGCAGCTATGACATTCCATATCACATCTAGGAGCTATTGGCACATTCAGCTCAACTATTTTGGGTTAAGCCTCCTTTCCATGTCTTTTGTTGCATTTGTGGCACTTTTTGTGTTTCACTTCATATGAATGTTGTTTGCTTGATTTTAGTGAGTGCTTGTTGTCATTTTGATACATACTAGCTTGTACTAGCACCATTTTAATTTTCATTAAAATATCACTCTTGTCGCATGCATGAAACTATTTTTCAGGAACGGTTGTCGATTCGGGGACTCGCCTCACCCACATGCATGTTGCTCCATTTTCTAAATATGTCATTCACCATTTTCATGCACGATCATTCAATTATGATTACACTTAGTATCAACATACATTCTCATTCACATTCACTTTTAGTTGCCCGTCGACAAGTCTAGGCAGTCTTGGCCCTTACTCTGCCTCACCAAGACATCATTCCACAATCCTGAGAGGGATGGCTTTGTCTTCCTCTCAGGAAATGCACATTTCTACCCAGTGAATTTTCTCCAGTCTTTAATTATGTAATGGTGAGGGATAGTGACTGTTGGCCCAGAAAATTGTGCAATTCAGTCACTGAACTTGCAACCATTGCAAGCTAAGATTGCGCATTGTGCAATTCTAGCAGTCAACAGCCAAACTAGACTATGCATTGTGTAGTTTCAGCAGTCAGTCAGCCTCCCAGCAGCACAAACTATGCCTTGTGTAGTCTTAGTAGTCACTCTCCCTACCTCCCAGTGGAAAGTGTGTAACCTTCGTGATCAGTCACACAGGTATGTTGCAAGTCGGTTATCAAGTTCATTTTGGTTTTCGTCTAATAGATTGCTTGCCATGAGTATTGTCATTTCTCCAGGTATTGCAAGTGGTTTTTCTGCCTCTCAACAACATAGGTACAAAGGTTTATAAGAGAGTAGAGTCAAAGACACCATTCAGAGAACACTTGGGGATGCAACTGATCAAGTGTCTATGGACTTGCCTACTCACAAAGACGTCAAGTTGTTCATAGAAAAGGACATCAAGATATGTTGTCAGCAACATCACACCAAGTAGCATCATGAACGGTAGCTGAAGGCAGCATACCAGATGAAACAAATGCAAGAGGAATGTTGTTGACAATAAAGAGGTAGAACAAAGTTGCAAGCTCAAGCAGAGCCACTTCTGGTGAAAGAAAATTTTGAGACTTAGACTCTGAAGTGATGATGCGACATGAAGATCACACAAAGGTAGATAGTGGAACAGAGAAGGATTTGCATGTGCTCAAGCAGCAAGTCAAGAAATAACAAGAGCTAAATAGACAATATAATGAGTTGCAACAAGAACATGTATAACAATGGGCGCAACATGCACCCACAGATGAAATTGCACCTGTACAAACTAAAGATCCATCCCAATAGTTGGCACGGAGTCGACATGGTGAGAAGTGTGGTTGATCACATGCAAGGGAATTTAGTAGTATGCATGTCATCATACACACACATGCGATCCCACCCATTCAACACATTCACTGAGGCAAATACAATAAGCAAGTCCAACTAGAGTTGAACATGTAGTTGACAGTGGATGCACATGATCACCATCACACATTGCAAGATCAACACAGACACTTTGCATCAGTTTGTTACCAGTTCGATCACACCCAAGAAGAAAATGCACATGTTATCAGATGAGTTGGATGGAGGAGCTACACCAATGCACTCGGATGCAATGAAGGCAAGAGTTCACTTTAGCAAGATGTCACTATGGAACACATGCACACCATCATGGACAACCAAGCTTGGCATTAGCTCACCACCTTGACCATCACAGTCATGTCAAAGAGTTGGTCTCACCACAATGGACCAAGTGTCAGTGATGTCTTGCATGGCTTGCTCAAGCCATTTTGTCTCACATGGGCACATGTGCAATGTAATGTAATGTCTTGTCAAGTGGAAGTTCAAGTGTGTTATAGACATTTTTGGGCATTGCAACCCCAATCATAAATGTCCATAAACTAACGGCTCATAAGTCCCTAAAAGTGTTGCTTCACCACCTAAAGGAACAAGGTCAACTGATTACATCATCTCCCAGAAGTTCTCCACTAAAAACTGCTCAGAAATGGTCAAAACTGGACCATACTAAATACCCAGTGCAGAGGATGTGATGCATATCACCTTCCGAGTGTAAAGGATGTGATGCATACTGGATGGCCCCTCTGTAGGGTCCGATGGGTGAGAATGGACAAATGGTAGAGACAGTTTGCGAGGTGGAAGATCATAGAATCTTCTAGAAGCTTCCCCTATGACACTTGCCTCTCTGTTTTCGACCAGGGATGAGTAAGAGATCATTAGTCTCCAACTGGAATCAAGAACTATCAGAGAGAGGACACTAATCAAGACCCCAGAAGATGACTCACCCCACTACAATCATCTATATATGGATCCCTCATCACAGAGATCCGGAGGCTGGAATCTTGTATCTTGTAGAGAAGTGTTGTTGGTTTTCTGGTGAAACTTCATAGTGTTGGTGATATAAGCTTTACTTGAGGTGAAGAGGGCTTTCTTGCTGGAGGATGGATGTTGGGTCAGAACAATTGGTTGTAATCCTCTTGCTATTCTTGATATTAATAAAGCTATTCAAGTTTTCCTCCACATTCTTATATGTTTGATTATATATGCATTTGTGTGGTTAATACATATCTGGTCCTGTGTTATTTATGAATATAGATCTCTGTTCTTTGATAGTATTATGCTATTTTGATTCCACAGGTGCTCTTTGAAGTTGGGCAGACGAAGAAGAAGCGGCAAAGATCTATCAGGAAGGAGAGGAATCAAGCAAAGAACCAAATGCAAGACTAAGGTTGGTGTCCTTTGTTCCACTCTTATCTATTTTTCATAAAGGAAAGCGAAAGTAGTCTTTACTTGTTTGTTTCTAAGATAGCTACCAGTCTTAGTGGGAATAGCAGCTCTGAGTGGACACTATTCCCGATAACAAAGTGTTAATAGTTGGATGTATCAGTCATAATGGAGAGGCAACAGGGTAGCACACAGAGTGTGCAAAACTGTAGCAGCACTGTAGCAAGCTTTACTAAACTTATCACAAATTATGGGACTACTTACGCAAATGCAACAATAGAAAGCCTTGGTATTAGAACTTACTTCCAATCAAATTTTAAGACTATTAAATAGCAGATCTGAGGCGGGTTACTTATCCTCAAGTGAAAATGTGCATGCAACTATGACCTATCTCCACGGGTCTTCAAATGCCTTCGCCTTACAGCTCCAATTTCTTTTGGATGACAGAAACTATCCTCAGACAGGTGGTCCAGTAGGCTTCGATATTAATAAAAACAAGCAAAATACATAAGGCATATTACAACATGAGATCTCAGAGTTCTCCATCAAGCGATGTCTTGAACATCTAAAGATCTCTCTTTTTATATACTCCCTAACTCTACTCATCTAAACTACAATGAAAAGGCAAAAATAATTTAGGATCCTTTCGGCATATTTTCGTAGATGGTGTCTACTCAACTTTTCTGGTACAAAAGATTCTACCATGGTCCTTTCGGACCTCTATCTGAATCATAGTCATTATCAAAATCAAATTCTTCTAAAGAATCATGGGCTAGCCTGGACTCATCGAGCATCTTTTGGTAGTGATGTTCAATCAACTTAGAGTACTCTTCATCCCAATCGATATCTACTGGGTCCTGGGCATCCAGCTGCTCATCCTGTAAAGTAGATTATTTTGCTTTTCCTTTTCCTTTGGCATCTTCATCTAAAATTATTGTCCTTCTTGATGATGCTCTTGATGATTCTCCCTTTTCCGTATTCATATTTATTTGGTGGAGACCGTGTTGCTGAGGTGTGTACCTAGCCAATTGTTTTCCCCACTTGGTAAGGAAAGATAAAGGATTGATCTCGATATCTAGGAAAGAATCTTTAAAGACATTTCTGATCGCGGATGACCTCTGTACTGCCAATTCGATGCTGTTTAAAAGTTACCATTTAAAAATTTGAAACATATTAGTGGAACTTTCAATTGCATGTTGAGCCCATTCCTTGCAATTACCACTCATAAAATCTTTGTTTTGCCAACCTAATTCAAAAATCATAGATGTATAGATTCTATTTGAAATCATTAGACTAATAATATGGATTACATTGTTATTCCAATTAATTGAAATAACACTGATAGTTACCAAAACCTTTTGATTAATTATAAATCTTAATGCTTTTGGCTCTCCTTGTAAATCATCCATTTTTTGTAGAATCTGTGTTTTTCTGTCAACCTCAGATTTCTGAATTCATTGAACCATCTAGCATGCTGCTTAGTAATTTCTCCATTATTGTTGGTCTGGATTTCTCCGATTTGCTCATGACTAAAATCCTGTACAAAAGGATTAGGAGTAATACTTTCCCTTAGTCTAAGACTATGATAATCCCAAGGAGATGAGAAAGTTCTGAGATTTGCAACGTCCTTTGAATGCACTGAGATATCCTAGTGGTTGGCTTTTTTCTGCAGAAACCATCTTTTATCTCCTAGTCAGCAAATCCTTCAAAAATTTCATATTGAGGAAAAGTGTCATTTGGTGCATAATTCTTGTCAAACCTTTGCAAAAAGGATGCTTCTAATTCCTCAAAAATGTTTGGGATTTTTAGATATAGAATGTATTTCTTTACTTCAGGCTCAAAAGGAATAGTTCCAAGATCTAAAAATTTTGCTCCTGTGAAAATGTTGAGACCAAAATCAATTCCTCCAATAAGTTGATAAAAGTTAAAAACCTTTAGGATCCATATCATTTTTTCAGTATATTCACTAGACCATAGATCTGAGAGACTTTTGAAAAATAACTTTACTTTCATGTTAGGCAAAGGATATACCTTTACCAGTTCAGCATTTAGGCCTAAAGACATACCTACATTCTTGGATTTCCAGGCTTGGAATTTTCTAATCCAAGTGTTTCTTATCAGTCTCATTCCCACAACTTTCTTGATTTCTTCTGCAATGGCTTGCATGTCCTTCAAGCAATATGAATCTGTCAAAACATGTATAAAAACTATCATCTTGTGGTCCTTTTCCTAGAATGGTGAAACACGAACCTGGAAAAGTCATGAATTCTTTATTCATATCCCTGGTTAATGAATCTATCAAATAATTTGAATTACCTGGGATCCATTCGACTTCAAAATAAAATTGTTGGAACCAAATCTACCATGCAAGAATTCTTCCTTTTGCAATTTGCCTTGATATCTTGGCAGATAAAAAATATTTGAAATTCCTGGAGTCTGTTCTTATTAAGAATTTCACAGGTGTAAGGTATAACTCAAACCTTTGTATCCCATTGAATATATCTAGTGTTTCTTTTTCTGCTATAAAATAATTCTTCTGGCTCGGTGTGAATTCACCTTATGCATAGGCAAAGAGTCTTTCTTCACCTTTCTCCCTTTGTTAAAAAAGAATAGCTACCCAAAAATTTAAAGAAGCATCAGTTTGGAGTATAAGCATACCATCACTTGGTGGTTGGAGTTTTGGAAATTGCTGACATTCTACTTTCAACTGTTTGACTATTGTTGTTGCTTCCAGTGACCATCCCTCTTTGAGATGTCTTTTGATAGGAGTTGTTTTCTCTGCAAATCTTGGGATGTACTTGTGAATGTAATTCAGGACTCCTAAGAACCTTTGAATTATTTTTGTATCTTTAAATTCATCTAGAAATTGGGTTAATTTAGTTAACACGTGGTTGCATCTGAATTGCGCCATTGACTACATGAATTTCCAGAAAATCTATACTATCCTGAAATAAAGTCATTTTTCTTTCTAATAAAACTATGCCATGCTACTTAACTTCTTTTAGAAAAATATCTAAATGCTCTAAATGGGTTTTTACAACTGGACTATGAATAAGAATGTCATCAATATATGTAACAATAAAATCATACTTGGAAAAAATGAAATCCATACCTCGTTGCAAGAATGCAGGGGCGTTTTTCAAACCAAATGGAACAACTTTCCATTGGTAAAATCTAGCAAGACAAATAAAAGCAGTTTTATGTCAGTCTTCTTTCTGTATTTGAATCTAATAGTATCCAGAATTCATATCAAATTTTCTAAATACTTTGTTTTGCTGTATTTTTTGCGTTATGGTTTCTAGTCTTGGCAGTGGATAATTAAAACTCTAAGTGATTTCATTTAGAGGTTTGTAATTTATCACCATTCTAGGTTTACCTCTGACTATCTCAGAATGATTTCTTACCAGAAACGTTGAACAAGAATAATGAGACTCACTTGGCTCGATGAGCTACATTTCTAACAATTATTTAATTTGTCTTTTTATTTCTTGCTCATCTGAAGGAGTGCAAGGAATCAGTTTCCCTTTGCCTCCATTACCACGCAAGGTCACAATCTCTTGCATTGGACTTTCTACTACCCAAAACTATTGTGGATTTTCTGAACAACTTTTTAGAAGTCTGTTATGGATAGCAGTTTGTTCTATAGACTAATTGGGATCTATGCATGCCATTTTTTTTTATTTAGATTCCACTCTTGATTCAGAGATTTGCAGAACTTCCTGCCAGCCATCAGAATCTTTTAATGGCTTTCTGGCTCCTACTTTTTTCTACCTATTTTCATGTTTTTCTTTTGAATTTGTAATAAACAATCTAGGTACAGCAATAGCCTTCTTCTTCAGATTTATAATCAGCTTATCTTGGCTGATTGTTACTAGAAACACAAAATTTAAGAATGGAATTCCCAACATTAAACTAGCTGAGGGATCAAAATGTTGTATTGCAGAAATCTTAATTATACTCCCCCCAACTTTTAATGGAATATTGCCTACATAATGAGTTAAACTCACAGATCCTCCTATGATTTCAGACACTAGTATGTTTTGCAACGGTTTCCATAGAGATTTAAACAGAGATGGTCTAGCCAAATTGTTCGATCCACTGGTATCTATGAATGCATCAACAGATATCCATTCAAATTTTTCCTGAACTTGAACCGGGATATCCATTCATTTTTTACTTGAACTTGAATTGGGATATAAATATGGCTATTAGTCTTGACTATCTTTTTTAACAAAGTATTTTCTTCTATTCTATTGATCTCTGGTTTTAGAAGACTGGTCGAGGCTATGGTTCATTTTTGAAATGGAAAAAAAGAATTTACTTCTGGAAAAGGTAACACGGATTGCTTACCTTTTTGTTCCAATTGCTCTGACTGTGAACTTTCGGATTCATCTTCTGAAACATTTGTTGTTTCACTAGTGACTTCAATGTCACTTTCTTCTTCTTATTAACTATAATGGAGCTCTTCTAAAGAATCATCATCTAAATAGGATAAACAGATATTCATCTTCTGGACACACTCTTCTTCTTCTGCATCTGATATTTCAGTCAAAATATATACATCTGAAATATCATCTTCTGATTCTACTATAGACCAACCATCTTGAAATTCTTCTATATCTATACAAGCTTTAAGTTTACTTGATGAATTTTGCGGGCACTTCTGTACGAAATATCATTCCTTTTTACAAATGAAACAACAATTATTGTTTCTTGGTTTTGATCTTTTCTTCAAAAATTTATACTTTCGGAATGGCTTTTTTAGATTTGAGACTCTCTTGGGTTTAAATCTACCATACCTCTTTGTTTTCTTTTTCTTTTTGAATGGTGTCCATGGTAGCATGATTTTGAAGACATCTGAACTGGGTGTGATGTCATGCGCCTTCTTTTTCCAGCATAAGTATTTAACTTTCTCTATGATTCTGAAAAAAAGGTCAACGCAATAAACTTGATCTAGTCTTTTTTTCTGTACATCTAGATCTTTCATAATGAGGTCTCCTAGATTGCCTGGTAATTTGGACAAAAAAGATTTTTTTTGAGCCACATCATTTGAGAGATTAGCTTTGAAAACCTTAGCCATGAAATCTTTACTGAATTGATCAAAGTACTTCAAATCTTTTAATTCCATTCGACTAACATATCTTATCAATTACTTTTTCTCATCAACTGGTTCTAGCACAAACTGTGTCTTTAGCAATAATTCTAATGTAGACAGTTCAACTTCCATGACGGCTCTTCTCTCTTCTTCTGATGGTCCCATCCACCAATCATAGACTATATCAATCATGCGTTTTCCTGCTAGGACCATAATGGATACATTATCCAATTTTGTTGTTATCTGCATCTGATACAGAGCACCTATCCAAATCTAGATTGATTCTCCACGGTTTGAAGAATTATCCAAATCTAGAATATAGCCACTTGTATTGACATCATACATATCTTCTTCAACATGTGGATACTTATTCACTTCTTTTAGGATATGAGCCTTGTTCTGGTTATTTATGGATGGCAAGATAAAAGAAGGAAATTTGGAGGCAGCTTGATCAAGGGTCATCACTTCTTTATTTGAAACAAAAGTTTTACCTGTTTTATATGCTTCTTTTTTTCACTGGTTAGTTTTCCATCGTTATTTGAAATGGACTTTTCTGCACTAGTTGTAGTTACTTCTTCTTTTGATTCTTCTTCTTCCTGATCCCAATAATTGGGTGCACTCATATCTATTTGAAACTTAGGGATTTCTTTGGCCTTTTTCTTGTCTCCTTCTACTTCTTTCTTCCTTTTCTATATTTTCTGATTGTTGCTCATCATAGAGAAATTTCATATTAGCATTTATCAAATCTGCTTGTTTGCCTAAGTCATCTACAACATCTTCAACGTGTGAACACTAAGTGGTTAGATAGTTTCCTATCTGGTATACCTGGTCCATATCATTTGGATTTTGTGAATTTTTTTCTAGTAAAGGAGTGCAGTCAGCTCTTGTTGTTGGCTGTTTGGTATTGGATGAAGAAGTACTGAATTTTGTTTTAGGCGGTCATTTACCTCCTTTTAGAAATCTCCGATTTGCAAACTGGAATTCATCAATAGGTGGAGTATGACTAAAATATGTTTAAAACATCTTATTTATAGCAAAGAAAGGTTTTTCTTCTGGTATGTACAATTGATTTGTAGACAACGGTGTATTAGTGGAAGAACTGGCTTCATCTACTGAGGGAATATGAAAATAAAAATATTTCCTACCACTAACAAGAGGTTGTTCATTTTCTTGAATTGCTGGTAACACATGTTTTTCTTACATGACTATAGGCCGAGGTACTTTTGGTCTCTCTGGAAGAATTCTAACACGCCCATCTGATACAGACATTCTTTTAATATTTCTCTTTGAACTGTCTACAGATGGTAGAGATTTATATTGGATATACCAGTCATTAGACAAAGCTTCTTTGTCATAATGAACACCTTCTACTTGAGCATTGCTCACTCTTACAACAACACAATCTCTTAAAAATGGTTGTCTCAGTTTAGGATGTACAATATTGGTCAACTGGAAAGAGGTTTCGATTAAAACAGATAAATATTCACCATCTTGAACCATTTCTAGACCTTGTACTCCAACTAAAGCTTTCCAACAATCTTTTAAGTGAATATCAGACAAACTAACGACATAATCTGGATAGATGGTTCCATATTGACATCCTGAGGATAGATGTCCAAGTATTGTTCCAATCTGGGCATGATCATATATGTTATGTCTGGTGTCGAAGACTTCTGTTATACAAGGAGTATTGAGACCATGACAGAATAATGGAGCTAATCCAATTCTAATTCCTCCGAAATGCAAATAGGAGAATTTTTAATTTCATCTTCAGAAAACAAATTGAGACCAAAAATTTGTACAGATGGACCTGATATTTTTATCTTTAGTTCAACTTCTTTTAGCCAAACTTTTTTGGATAGACTAAACAAAGATGGAATAGGTAAACTTCTTTATAGCTCAAAACTAGCGGGTTCCAACTTTCCGGATCTTCAACCCTTTCATGTTCTGCACTATCAGATTCAAGGGATCTATAGTCTACTTTAGATACAAATCGTCTATCTATATGTGAGAATGATCTTAAGAAATTGACCATGTTGAACTTGTACAATCTATTTCAAAGATTGACTGAAGCATCTTTTATCTACACAACACTTGTATTACAAATTCTTTTCTAAGGCTTCCTGGCTAACTTCAAACTCTATCTATAGAATGTATCGTGTCCAAGGAAGGAGCTATGGCTCTAATACCATTGGGAATGGGGTGATCTAAAAACGATGGTAATGGGGTGATCGACAAACGGAGAGGTGTCAAGGAACTGTAGCAGCACTGTAGCAAGCTTTACTAAACTGAGCACAAATTATGGGACTACTTACGCAAACACAACAATAGAAAGCCTTGGTATTAGAACTTACTTCCGATCAAATTCGAAGACAATTAAACAGCAGATCTGAGGCGGGTTACTTCTCCTCAACCAAACATGAGACAAGGTAGCACACGGAGTGTGCGAAACTGTAGCAGCACTGTAGCAAGCTTTACTAAACTGAGCACAAATTATGGGACTACTTACGCAAATGCAACAATAGAAAGCCTTGGTATTAGAACTTAGTTCCGATCAAATTCTAAGACTATTAAATAGCAGATCTGAGGCGGGTTACTTCTCCTCAACTGAACATGTGCGTGCAACTATGACCTCTCTCCATGGGTCTTCAAACGCCTTCACCTTACAGTTCCATTTTCTTTTGGATGACAGAAACTGTCCTTAGACAGGCGACCCAGTAGGCTTCGATATTAATAAAAACAAGAAAATACACAAGGCATATTAAAACATGGGATCTCAAAGTTCTACATCAAGAGATGTCTTGAACATCTAAAGATCTCTCTTTTTATAGACTCCCTAACTCTACTCATCTAAACTATAATGAAAAGGTAGAAATAATTCAGGGTCCTTTCGGCGTATTTTCGTAGATGGTGTCTACTCAACTTTTCTGGTACAAAAGATTCTACCATGGTCCTTTCAGACTTCTATCTGAATCATAGTCATTATCAAAATCAAATTCTTCTAAAGAATCATGGGCTAGCCTAGACTCATCGAGCATCTTTTGGTAGTGATGTTCAATCAACTTAGAGTACTCTTCATCCCAATCGATATCTACTGGGTCCTGGGCATCTAGCTGCTCGTCCTGTAAAGTAGATTCTTTTGCTTTTCCTTTTCCTTTGGCATCTTCATCTAAAATTATTTTCCTTCTTGATGATGCTCTTGATGAATCTCCCTTTTCCATATTCATATTTATTTGGTGGAGACCGTGTTGCTGAGGTGTGTACGTAGCCAATTGTTTTCCCCACTTGGTAAGGAAAGATAAAGGACTGATCTCGATATCTAGGAAAGAATCTTTAAAGACATTTCTGATCGCGGGTGACCTCTGTACTGCCAATTCGATGCTGTTTAAAAGTTACCATTTAAAAATTTGAAACACATTAGTGGAACTTTCAGTTGCATGTTGAACCCATTCCTTGCAATTACCACTCATAAAATCTTTGTTTTGCCAACCTAATTCAAAAATCATAGATGTACAGATTCTATTTGAAATCATTAGACTAATAATATGGATTACATTGTTATTCCAATTACTTGAAATAACATTGATAGTTACCAAAGACTTTTGATTAATTATAAATCTTAATGCTTTTGGCTCTCCTTGCAAATCATCCATTTTTTGTAGAATCTATATTTTTTTCTGTTAACCTCATATTTCTGAATTCATTGAAGCATTCAGCGTGCTGCTTAATCATTTCTTCATTATTGTTGGTCTAGATTTCTCCGATTTGCTCATGATTAAAATCTTGTTCAAAAGGATTACGAGTAATACTTTCCATTAGTCTGAGACTATGATAATCCCAAGGAGATGAGAAAGTTCTGAGATATTGCAACATCCTTTGAATGCACTGAGATATCCTAGTGGTTGGCTTTTTTCTGCAGAAACCATCTTTTATCTCCCACTCAGCAAATCCTTCAAAAATTTCATATTGAGGAAAAGTGTCATTTGGTGCATAATTCTTGTCAAACCTTTGCAGAAAGGATGCTTATAATTCCTCAAAAATGTTTGGGATTTTTAGAGATAGAATGTATTTATCTACTTCAGGCTTAAAAGGAATAGTTTCAAGATCTAAAATTTTTGCTCCTGTGAAAATGCTGAGACCAAAATCAATTCCTCCAATACGCTGATAAAAGTTCAAAACCTTTAGGATCCATATCATTTTTTCATTATATTCACTAGACCATAGATCCGAGAGACTTATGAAAAATAACTTTACTTTCATGTTAGGCAAAGGATATACCTTTACTAGTTCAACATCTAGGCCTAAAGACATACCTACATTCTTGGATTGCTAGGCTTGGCATTTTCTAATCCAAGTGTTTCTTCTCAGTGTCATTCCCACAACTTTCTTGGTTTCTTCTGTAAGATGGCTTGCATGTCCTTTTCTTGGAATGGTAAAACACGAACCTAGAAAAGTCATGAATTCTTTATTCATATCCCTGGTTAATGAATCTGTCAAATAATTTGAATTACCTGGGATCCATTCGACTTCAAAATCAAACTATTGGAACCAAATCTTCCATGCAATAATTCTTCCTTTGCAATTTGTCTTGATATCTTGGTAGATAAAAAATATTTGAAATTCTTGGAGTCTGTTCTTATTAAGCATTTCACAGGTGTAAGGTATAACTCAAACCTTTGTATCCCATTAAATATAGCCAATATTTCTTTTTCTGCTATAAAATATTTCTTCTTGTTGTGTGTGAATTTACCTGATGCATAGGCACAGAGTCTTTCTTCACCTTTCTCCCTTTGTTCAAAAAGAACAGCTGCCCAAAAATTTAAAGAAGCATCAGTTTGGAGTATAAGCAGACCCTCACATTGTGGTTGGAGTTTTGGCAATTGTTGACATTTTTCTTTCAGCTGTTTGACTGCTACTGTTGCTTCTGGTGACCATCCCTCTTTGAGATGTTTTCTGATTCGAATTGTTTTCTCTGTCGATCTTGAGATGTACTTGTGAATGTAATTCAGGACTCCTAAGAACCTTTGAATTGTTTTTGTATCTTTCAATTCATCTAGAAATTGGGTTAATTTAGTCAAAACATGTGGTTGCATCTGAACTGCACCATTGACTACATGAATTCCTTGAAAATCTATACGGTCTTGAAATAAATTCATTTTTCTTTCTGATAAAACTATGCCATGCTATTGAACTTCTTTTAGAAAAATATCTAAATGCTCTAAATAGGTTTTTACATCTAGACTATGAATAAGAATGTCATCAATATATGTAACAACAAAATCATACTTGGAAAAAACGAAATCCATACTTCGTTGGAAGAATGCAGGGGCACTTTTCAAACCAAATGGGACAACTTTCCATTGGTAAAATCTAGCAGGACAAATAAAAGTAGTTTTATGCCGGTCTTCTTTTTGTATTTGAATCTGATAGTATCCAGACTTCATATCAAATTTGTTGAATACTTTGTTGTGCTGTATTTTCTGCATTATGGTTTCTAGTCTTGGCAGTCGATAATTAAAACTCTAAGTGATTGCATTTAGAGGTTTATAATTTATCACCATTCTAGGTTTACCTTTGACTATCTCAGAATGATTTCTTACCAGAAACGTTGAATAAGAATAATGAGACTCACTTGGCTCGATGAGTTGCATTTCTAACAATTCTTTAATTTGTCTCCTTATTTCTTGCTCATTTGAAGGAGTGAAAGGAATCAGTTTCCCTTTGACTCCATTATCATGCAAGGTCACAATCTCTTGCATTGGACTTTCTACTACCAAAAACTGGTGTGGATTTTCTATACATCTTTTTAGAATTCTATTATGGATAGCAGTTTGTTCTGTAGACCAATTGGGATCTATGCATGCCATCTGTTTTGATTTAGATTCTGACCTTGGTTCATAGATTTGCAAAACTTCCTTCCAGTCATCAGAATATTTTACTGGTTTTCTGGCTCCTACTCTTTTCTGGCTATTTTCATGTCTTACTTCTAAATTTGCAATAAACAATCTAGGTACAACAATACCCTTCTTGTTCAGATTTATAATCAGCTTATCTTGGTTGATTATTACTGGAAGCACAAAATTTAAGAATGGCATTCCCAACACTAAACTAGCTAAGGGATCAAAATGTTGTATTGCAAAATTCTTTTAAGCTATTACCCCCCCCCCCAATTTTTAATGAGAATATTGTCTACATAATGAGTTAAACTCATAGATACTCCTATGGTTTCAGACACCAGTATATTTTGCAACAGTTTCCACAGAGATTTAAACAAAGATGGTCTAGCCAAATTGTTCGATCCACCGGTATCTATGAATGCATCAATAGATATCCATTCATTTTTTACTTGAACTTGAACTGGGATATAAATAAAGCTATTAGTCTTGACTATCTTTTTTAACAAATCATTTTCTTCTATTCTATTGATCTCTACTTTTGGAAGACTGGTCGAGGCTGTGGTTCTTTTCTGAAATGGACAGAAAGAATTTACTTCTGGAAAAGGTAACACAGATTGCTTACCTTTTTGTTCTAACTGCTCTGACCATGAACTTTCGGATTCATCTTCTGAAACATCTGTTGTTTCGCTAGTGACTTCATGTCACTTTCTTCTTCACTTTCTTATTCTTGTTCATTGTAATGGAGCTCTTCTGAAAAATCGTCGTCTAAACAGGATAAGTAGATATTCATCTTTTGGACACACTCTTCTTCTTCTGCATCTAATATTTGAGTCAAAATATATACATCTAAAATATCATCTTTTGATTCTACTATAGACCAATCATCTTGAAATTCTTCTATATCTATACAAGCTTTAAGTTTACTTGATTAAGTTTGCGGACACTTTCTTGCGAAATGTCCTTCCTTTTTACAAATGAAATAACAATTATTGTTTCTTGGTTTTGATCTTTTCTTCAAAAATTTATACTTTTGGAAAGGATTTTTTGGATTTGAGACTCTCTTGGGTTTAAATCTACCATACCTCTTTGTTTTCTTTTTCTTTTCGAATGGTGTCCATGGTAGCATGATTTTGCAGACATATGAATTGGGTGTGATGTCATGCGCCTTCTTTTTCTAGCATAAGTATTTAACTTTCTCTATGATTCTAAAAAGAAGGTCAACCCAATAAACTTGTTCTAGTCTTTTGTTCTATACATCTAGATATTTCATAATGAGGTCTCCTAGATTGCCTGGTAATTTTGAAAAAAAGGAAATTTTTTGAGCCACATCATTTGAGAGATTAGCTTTGAAAACCTTAGCCATGAAATATTTATTGAATTGATCAAAGTACTTCAAATATTTTAATTCCATTCGTCTAAGATCTCTTATCAATTTTTTTTTTCTCATCAACTAGTTCTAGCACGAATTGTGTCTTTAGCAATAATTCTAATGTAGATAGTCCAACATCGATGACAGCTCTTCTCTCTTCTTCTGATGGTCCCATCCATCAATCATATACTATACTAGTCATGTGTTTTTCTACTAGGAACATAATGGATACATTATCCAATTTTGTTGTAATCTACATCTGATACAGAGCACCTATATATTATAGACATTTTTTGGCACTTCAACCCCAATTATAAATGTCCATAAACTGAGGGCTCCTAAGTCCCTAAAGGTGTTGCTTCACTGCCTAAAGGAATAAGGTCAACTGATTACATCATCTCCCAGAAGTTCTCAACTGAAAACTGCTCATAAATGATCAAAACTAGACCATAGTGAAAGCTCAATGCAGAGGGTGTGATGCATATCACCTTCCTAGTGTACAAGGTGCGATGAATACTGAATTTCTCCTCTGTAGGGTGCAATGGTCAGGAATGGACAAATGGCAGGGACAAAAATGTGATGTGAAAGATCATGGAATCTTCCAGAAGCTTCCCCTCTGACACTTGCCTCTCTATTTTCGACCAGAGATGAGTAAGAGATCATCATTCTCCAAGTGGAAGCAAGAACTATCAAAGAGGACACTAATCAAGATCCCAGAAGATGACTCACCTCTCTGTAATCACCTATATATGGATCCCTCATCACAGAGATCCACAGCCTGGAATTTTGTATCTTATAGAGAAGTTTTGTTGGTTTTCTGGTGTACATTCATAGTGTTGGGTGATCTAAGCTTTGCTTGAGGTGAAGAAGGGCTTCCTAGCTGGAGGATGATGCTGGGTCAGGACATATGGTTGTAATCCTCTTGCTACTTTTCATCTTAATAAAGTTATTCTTGTTTTCTTCCATATTCTTGTGTACTTGTTTATATATGCATTTATATGGTTAACACACATATGATCCTGTGTTATTTATGAATATATATCCTTGTTTCTTCGATAGTAGTATGTTGTTGTGATTCCACAGGTTCTTTTTGAAGCTAGGCAGATGAAGAAGAAGCGGCGAAGCTCCAAGAAGGAGAAGAAATCAAGCACAAGACTCAGGTTGGTCTTCTTGGTTCTCCTCTTGTCTATTTTCATAAAAGAAAACAATAGTAGACTTTAATTGTTTGTTTCTAAGAGAGCCACCCATCTTAGTGGGAATAGCAGCATCCGAGTGGACACTATTCCCGATAACAAAATGGCGATTCCACTGGGGAGCGACTAGATTGTTTGTTAGCCTATCTATCCTTGTTTCTTTTCTAAACTTACAGACGGAGCCTGAAGTCAAGCCAGCTAGCCTTCAAGCTGCATTTGTTATACAAATGCAAAGCAGATCAATGTTGCTTCAGTCTATCTCCGGGTTTTGTTTATGAATTAAACAATAGATCTACAAGTAATCTAATTGCCCTAAGTGGTGGCTCTAGTAACCTCTTTAGATCACCCCTCTGTTTTACATACACTGAGCATTACTTACTTGGCCTAAACACCTGAACTGAATTGCAAACTGTGAGTGAAAACCTATTTGAAGTCTCACACTGGTACCATCGCACCCTGCCTTCAAGGAAGTCTATATGCATCGCACTTCCCGAGTGCAGTAGGTGTGCTGCATACTGGCTTCATTGTGTAACAGGTGCGATGGTCAGGGGGGTTTAACTTTACCCTCAGAATGTGGTTTTTTCTCACTATTTTTAGTCTTATTCAGGAGTTTTGCTGTATGTAGTCAGTGCATTTCTGTGAAAACCCCCTTCTCTTGCATTATTCCACCTCCTTAGTGCAAAGAATTATAAGTGTTTTTTCTGTATTGTGCGTCATTTTCAGTTCTCTTTTGCAAAAAGTAGCATAGTCGAACTGTCGTTTCTGGATCTGAAAGTGTCATAGCTGTCGTTTTCAGTTTTAGAAAGCAATCCCATTGTTCTTGATAATTGATTATATAGTTACTATTGCATATGATTTGAATTAGTAGTTTTTAAAGTGTCGAAAAGAAATTTTCATTTGAAAATCGCAAAGTGTCTCTCCTACCTTCACTTCATTTTGAAAAAAGAATTTTGTTGAGTACTGTCACTTTAAAAGTAATTCAGATTTTCACATAGCTTTCTTAACATCATTCATACATTAAGAAGGCTGAAAACAAATACATGCATGTGCATTTGCATTTCAACAGCTTGGTTTGATTTAGGACTGTGCATTTAGCGTGTTCTCTGTGCTCTGTGAAGAAAAGATTCTTGATTTTCTTTCCTTAGTAGCTAGGATTTTCATTGCTGAAAGAAGATTAAATATTTGTTTATGATATTAGACTGCATTTTAGGAATTATATACACATCACATGGTGAACCTGAAAGGAAAATTGTTAAGCAAGATCAACTTAAAATAAATTTAATGAATCTAACAATGCTTCGGAACTTAACGCACAACATCTAGAGGTCTAGGCTAGAGACATATTACGGCATCATAAAACCTGGTAACTGTTGTTTTCAGTGTTGGTTGGGTGATTCCTCCACTCTGAGATGGCAAGTGACAGTACGGACTTGTGCTCCCACGTACCGTCGAGTATATATTGGGAGACCACAATAGGTTGCATCCTTTATCCTTAGGAAGCCATGTCTGCCGCCCTATCAATCGCAATGCACTGAAGACAACATTCGGGAAGATTGACTGCCATACTGTAAAAGTATTCTGCACTTGTGATTGGTTTGGTAATCCCCTCTGCCTAGATCTCTAGAGTAGTCCATTTTTCTCCTTTTAAGACTCCTTAAAAGAAAAGGTCCTCTGAGCACTTATCACTTCAGGCTCATTAAAAATCGAAGGTGACTAGAGTCATATTTTGTTTTTTCTCAACTCTTAAAAATTGAAAAAACAAGTTGTGTCAAAGCATCTAAAATTTATTTTAATAGGAATAATGTCACTGTTCCCTCGTTGATCTTAGAAATTAGTCTCCCTTCATCGCAAGTTCCTATAGAATTGCTATGAAATATTTTGGATAGACTAAATATGTTTGAACAACTGTTGACATCCAAGACTGTGTCATCTGATGCAGTAGTAGCAAAACTGCATGCTGCTACTCCAACAATGTTCGCTGATGTACCATCTATCCCGGCAAGTTATCAACAACAAGACGGAGTCCAATCAAGGACTGTTTCGACGACATGGTCAGTTCCTATTTCTTCATCCGGATTCTCATCTAGTATTTCTAATGTTGAAACTCAACAAATTGATCCAATGTGTCTTCAAAGACCAATCTACCCTTTAAGTACTGTATTGCCACCATATGGTGGGCAATATGCCTTTTCATTGTTCCCTCCTGGAGAACAACCATATGGGATTTTACAACAAAGTTCAGGTCAAACTGGAATTACATCCAGCGGTTGGGTACCAATACTTCCTTAGCAACCAAGGGTTGTATATTCAATGCAACCAGTCCACCTTGTGTCAAATATTCCCACTATACCTGCTACTACATCGCAAGTACAAGTGCTACCTATTGTATGTCAACCCCAAGTTTCTCAGATTGCAATACAACAGCCTCTTGTCTCAACGATTCAATCACAACCTCAGGTTAGTGCCTCCTTATATGGAGTGACCCAGGCTCAAACAGGTACTATGACTCCTCATCTTGGTCAATCATCCAGTATTGGACAATAGCAAATGGTCCAACAACCATGGCTGGTTTAATACCAACAACCGCAATTCCAACAGGCTTACCAAGGATATGAGCAACAAGTCTTTGCAAGTAATGGGCAACCCTATCAACCATATCATAATGGTTATGCCCATCAACCTTACCAAAGTTACCAACATCAAATGCATTATGCTGGTATGCAAAGACCGACTGCTCAAACAATTCTGTCTTATCCTGGGTATGCTTCGCCTAACTTGAATCAACAGTTGCCGTTTGTAGCAACTCTAGGATTACCAGATCTAAACCAGTTGACGAATGATCCAATTGCTTATGCCCCATGGTGGCCGGCAATTCCGCATAAACTTCCGTGAGATATTCCTAAATTTAATGGAAATCCAGGTGAAGACCCATCGAATCATGTGATGACCTTTCATCTGTGGTGTTCATCAAACACTCTCAACGATGATTCAATCAGGCTTCACCTTTTTCAGCGAACGTTAACTGGTCCGACAGCAAAATGGTATATCAAATTGCCGAGAGCTTCGTTTGATAACTTCAGTACCCTAGCCACAACCTTTTTAACCCATTTTCAGTTACCCATAAGGTATGAAATGGGAACAGAGCTTCTTACCAATTTCAAACAAACGAAGCCACTCACATGTTCGATCATATTCATGAGTAGCGACGTCGTTGTAGAATGGTAAAAACATATGTTCCTGATCAGCTATTGGCTGAATGGTTTATTAAGTCTTTGTTACCTGCTATTACAGAAGATGTGGCAAAGGGAGGAGTCATCACTGAAGAGCAAGTTATTGCTCGTGCACAATATCTAGACTTGATTTATACTCAGTCTGGCACACTCTACGATAAAATCCCTGATGCTCCTAGACCAGAATTTTCCATTCCTCCCCCTCCTAAATTAAACAAAGACTCTCATGCCGGCGATGGCGTGATAGGTACAACAAGCACTAAAATCGTAAAGGCTATGTCGAAAAAAGCCCGTACGGTTTCTAGTCAAAATGCAAATGACAAAATTCTTGCCTTGGAGGTTAATGCCGTGTCGACTGACAAAGGAAAAGAACCAAAGCAACCAGGAGGCAAGAAGAAAAAGAAAGGGAGAAAGAAGAAACAATAGGAGTCATTTCCTAAAAAATATTCTGCAAACCCTTTTGGGAAAAAGGAAACCTCCTTCAAGGTGTCAGATATGCGATGAGGATCATCAGACAAGAGATTGTCTATATAAAGCTGAGCTTAGAAAATTCTTCCAGAATTCAAAAGCCTCAGCGGTATTGATTGATCTGTTTCCGAACCCAGGAACAAATCTGGTTGCTAGTGACAACGCTTCCCCGTCTCGAGTGCTTATGTTGTCCATTTCAAAACAACAAAATGATGCTTTGATATCGACAAGGAATAAAGATTATGGAAATCCACAGGTGTCAAACAACAAGGCGACAGATCAACCTAGTAGCTCGACAACAACTTCGACCGAAGTTGTGCCACCCATCGTTCCTGAGCTAACAATAAAGCCACCAAAGGGAGTAGTACACAAATCGACATTTAATCCTCGTGCCAGAGTAGCACAACATTATAATATAGTGGAGGATCTGGCCCAATCGCCGTCTGCTATGTCGACACTTGAGGTACTGCAAAATTACCCCTCCCGAAAGCAGGCTTTATTATCAGTGATAGGTGGGATTGACCTAGCAGATTCCAATCTTGTGGCCTTTGATCACAAAGGATATGACCCTCAGTTACCAGCTCAACTAGCTTTCCTTATTGAAGTGAAATCCCTCAACAAAATTGTTCATTGAACAATTATTGATGAGGGGGCATCTACATGTATTATGTCAATGAGTTGCTAGAAAAATTTAGGCTCACCACCCTTGTCACGATCGTCAATGACGTTAAAAGAATTTGATGGGTGAACATACACTCCATATGGGATTTTAAGTAACTTGCAAGTCGAACTGGGGGGCAAAACAGTAGAAACTGATGTTGAAGTTATCGACAGAAACCTTGATTACAACATCCTACTAGGAAGGCCCTGGATATATGCTATGGCTGTCGTTGTGTCGATGTACTTCAGAAAGATTGCATTTCCCTTGCAAGGAGGAATCACAATTGTCAACCAACAAACATTTCTCCGCAACAGTTCACAAGTTATGGGAAGCATTCCAATGATCCACGGAAGCTCTCAGTCGCTTCAAAATATCAGAGTAGGTCTCCTAAAAGACCCTTCCTTAATGGGGACTTTTTCCCTTCCACCTCCAAGTAAGCTGGCAGAAGTGGCCACAGTGGAAACCTATCCCATGAGATCTTCTACATCAACAAAAATGAAGAAGAACTCAGAACATTTTGATATTGTGGATCATCATGAGGCATTGCCTCCAAGCCCTACCATAGCTACATCATCTGATGACCAATTCAATGATGTTGTATATTATGTACTAGGGGCATTGGAACCAGATCTTTCCTTCATAACCCCTTATGAGTTGTGATCAATGGTCACCATGAGGATAGTTCTTTTAATGTTGTTAACCTCATTAAGAAATGAAACAACTCCCTTTCCAAATCGAGTCTTTCAAAGATATCGAAGGTAAACCTTCATTCCAACCACTGAGTTGAATGCAATGAAGCTTGGGGGGCATGCACCTCGATTTGCGTTATTATGCTGGGGGCATGCAGAATTATCATGAGCAGTGTTACCACAGGGTTCAAGCTCGCTAAAAAATAAACCCGCCACGAGCAGTTTTAGCACATAGTTCAAGCTTGTTAAAAAATAAACATAAGTCATGAGCAAATGTTTCCCCCAGTGTTTAAACTCATTAAAAAATGAACCGGTAAATAACCATTGTGATGCCTTATCGCCAGCTTTTGACCCTTGGTCGTGTTCTCACCATCACCTCCACTCTGTTTTTAGCCGATCATTCACCCCCATATGGTTGTTTCCCCCTTCGAGGAACATCTGTGAAGAGTGATTCTATTAGCCATCCTTGTGACACTGCCATGATTGGAAAATTCCAAATCTTACCTGGAATCAACTGCTACCTGAAACCATCACTCGTTCCTCGAAAACGAGTCTTATTTAAGCTCTTTTCACCTGACTCGTAAAATAAGAAAAGATTGCCAAGCAATTGGCCTCTCCGGCTCGTTAAAGTCATCGGAAGTGTTATCACTCCTCTAGACTTTAATCTTTTTGGACCTGAGGGATTATTACACAAAACGATCGAGCGCCTGTCTTGTTCAGCTCGTTAAAAATATCGAAAATTCATCCCTTTTGTATTATTTTACACTTTTTCGGACTTATGGGATTATATGAAGAAAAAGAATCGTTGGAGTCTCCTTTCCGTTGCTTTTAGACTCTATAAAATTGAAAGGGACCGAGTTATCTTTGTCGTTAAACTCGTTAAAACCTAATAGCGACAAACTCATCCAAATGGACGAGAAAGAGTTTCACTGTCGCTAGACTCGCTAAAATATAGCGACAGGTTCGCCTGAAGGGCGGATTATAGAACAAGCATATGTTATCCTCCTCAAGCTTGACAAAAATAAAGAGGTACTGGTCAGCAATGACTGGGGAAAATTGGGAAGAAAACTTGAAGAAACTTTATTGCTAGCAAGTCGCTCTTGAACATGACACTTTCCTTCCGCATCCATGCCGGGTTGGGTTGTTCCGTTCATTGGTCATCACCATTGGTCCGTCACACCATCCATATTTGGGGTTAACGCTACCAATCCATCATCAGTGTTTCCAATATGTTCAAGAGAATTCATTCAGACAATTCACTTGTGTCTCACCCTCTGCAATACATTCATGCTTCATTCCTTCATGACCGCCACCCTGAACCCTGTATCGTCGTTTGTTTTCACCTCCAAAATCATTTGCTTCGTTCTATGTCGTTGATGTGGGATTCATTAAGGCCCTCCTATGAGGGGTCGCTTCTTGTCGACATCAGCTCATTATCCAAGAAGTTGACTTAGGAACAACCCTTTCAGTACTTTGAAGCTTGCATGCCTCAATGGCAAGTTTCTCACTTTCGGCGACAGGTTTACATCAATGGCCTTCGACTAAGAGATTTTACGTGGTGTTCGACGCCAAGTCCTTTTTCACACCACGTGAATTGTACTGTAGTACCTTGAGGGTCATTGTCATTATTGGTGATTCCTCTCGCACCTGTTAATAGCTTACATCATTGGCTGGTAATCAGGCGATGTCTTTCCATGTTCGACTCCAGAACATTTTTCACATGGATCGACTTGTACTTCGAGTGAAGATTGAACGAGTCTTGAAGACCCCAGATCTAGTTTCATCCATCCCGGCTGCGATATATTCAGGAATATAAAACCATCAAGTGTACATCATTGCCGAACAGATGATCATCCAAATCAAAGGAGGATGAGTCCATATCATCAGTCTGTCACACAGACGATTGTCTGTCCTATGTACATGAAAATGAATTTATAAAGCTGAGCATGGGAATGCCCACCTCAGCTAGATCATGAAAAAATGTTGTCAAAACAATGTATTGTATTGTATCTTATTACAGGTCACCTCCCAACTTGGAAAACTTCGGACCCTCATAGTAAAGCATTTCAACCGACATCAAAAAGATTAACGACCTCATGCTTTAGGGGGCAACTGTTATAGACATTTTTGGGCACTTCAACCCCAATCATAAATGTCCATAAACTGAGGGCTCCTAAGTCCCTAAAATTGTTGCTTCACTGCCTAAAGGAACGAGGTCAGCTGATTACATCATCTCCCAGAAGTTCTCCATTGAAAACTGCTCATAAATGGTCAAAACTGGACCATACTGAAAGCTCAATGCACAGGGTGCGATGCATATCACCTTCCTAGTATACAAGGTGTGATGCATACTGAATTGCTCCTCTGTAGGGTGCAATGGTCAGGAATGGACAAATGGCAGGGACAAAAATGCGAGGTGGAAGATCATGGAATCTTCCAGAAGCTTTCCCTCTGACACTTGCCTCTCTGTTTTCGACCAAGGATGAGTAAGAGATCATCATTCTCCGAGTGGAAGCAGGAACTATCAGAGAGAGGACACTAATCAAGATCCCAGAAGATGAATCACCTCTCTGTAGTCATCTATATATGGATCCCTCATCACAGAGATCCAGAGGCTGGAATTTTGTATCTATAGAGAAGTGCTGTTGGTTTTCTGGTGTACATTCATAGTGTTGGGTGATCTAAGTTTTACTTGAGGTGAAGAAGGGCTTCCTAGCTAGAGGATGATGCTGGGTCAGAACATATGGTTGTAATCCTCTTGCTACTTTTCATCTTAATAAAGCTATTCTTTTTTTCTTCCATATTCTTGTGTACTCATTTATATATGCATTTATATGGTTAACACACATCTGATCCTATGTTATTTATGAATATAGATCCTTGTTTCTTCGATAGTAGTATGTTGCTATGATTCCACAGGTTCTTTTTGAAGCTGGCCAGACAAAGAAGAAGCGGCGAAGCTTTATCAATAAGGAGAAGAAATCAAGTGCAAGACTCAGGTTGGTCTTCTTGGTTCTTCTCTTGTCTATTTTCATAAAAGAAAACAATAGTAGACTTTAATTGTTTGTTTCTAAGATAGCCACCCATCTTAGTGGGAATAGCAGCATCCGAGTGGACATTATTCCTAGTAACAAGAAGCCATACCATCATACTTTTGTGCAGTGAAGAATGCCGCTTGAGAATCAGTTGAGGTCATATCAAATGAAGAAGGGAGAACCAATTGATACCTTCATCGAAGGACTGAATGAGATCCGAGATCAGTTGACTGCTATAGAGGTGACACTGAATCAGGAGCTGATGGTGAGGATAGCCCTGAATGTTGTCTCAGAAGACTCGGAAGTATTTGTCCAAAGTATACTGGGTAGAGGAACACTTTCACCTTGGGATGAGATGTGGGCAGCTCTTTGCTAGGAAGAGATCAGACGACAATTAAAGATGGGTAGAAGCAACAAGGGGATCAAAGTCAAGCAAGAGGAGGAAGATGTGGCCCTAGCATCTGAGGGCAAGCAGGAAAAGTGGAAGAAGAAACATTTCTCCAAGACCAAGTGCTTACACTGTGGGGATCTAGGTCATTATGCGATCTAATGTCTAAGGAAGAAGAGTAAGGGAGAGTCTTTTGAGACTAAGGCAATGCCAGCAAGGGCAGAGAAGGGAGTTTTAACAAATGATGACTATGCCATGAGTGCACACGACCACTTGAGCCAAAGTGGGGAGACATCGAGTTGTAGTTAGGCAGACTATGGGTGATGAGGTGTAGGCCTCGAGGTACCCAGCCTCTTGGATTAGACCTTACTACCGAAGCCTCGAAGAGGAGTAGCAGGACTAGCTAATGTGGGTAGAGATGGATGCGAATGGAGTGATAGAGAGAGCTACAGTGTAGGAATCTCGAGATAGTATGAGTCTAGTAGATTGTAGCGATGGGAGAGGCATATAAGTGTTGCACTAGTGCAAGATGGCACAGAGAGGCATGTAATGGTGCAAGATGTATGGAGTTGTTGTAGCAGTGCATAGGTTAGAGAGGGAGAACTTGTCAGCAGCAAAGGGAGCTTTAGCATCAGTGGGTGTCTCTAGCCCAATAGGGAGGTTAGTTGGGAGATAAACTACTTACTTCTCAATAACTAAGTTGCAGTGTAGCAAAGGGCAGCACAATGGGAGGAGGTGCAGTACGGAGGCAGTGCTGGGAGAAAGGACTAGCAACAACACTGATGCAAAGGGAGTTGTCTTATAGATGCAGCATTCACAGTGGAAGAACGATGTGTAGCAGTACAGGATGCAGCAGTGCAGAGGATGTTGGGAAAGAAGGCGTAGCATTAGCACAGGTACCGATGCTGAATGATCAAAGTAATACTTAGTGAGGAGTATTGCTAGAGCATAATCCTCACTAAGAGGAGTGTTGATTTGGGGTAGAATCAGATGTGCTCAAGCCACAAAATTTGGTGGAGAGGTAGGGGCACATGAGATCTCCAATACCCAAAAAGGGTTTGGGAAGATTCTAAATAGATCAAGAGATATTAAATAATTAATGTTTTTAATGGAGTTCCTAAGTCTATACTTAGGGAAAATAAAATATTAATGTGCATTAATATGAATCTGCTTTAGAATGGTCCAAAAGACATGGATCAAGCAAAATTTAATCTTAGTCATTGATTAGGGACTTAATATTGGCTGTTGATATGTCAACAGGAAAAGTATAAGAGGAGGCTTAAGGGTCACATGGAGAAACACTAGAGTGATCAGTCATTCTATTCTCTAGAGCGGGGTTTGCTAAGAGAGATAGCATTAGCGATCAGGAGATGCAGTTGAGGGGCAGTTGAGTATAGAGAGATAGAGAGGCAGAGATAGTGTAGGGAGAGTAGCGGAGTAGTGAGGGAGAGTGATGCAGAGCTAGCGAGGGCTCACAGAGAGGCAGTCAAGAGCTATGCAGAGCCTCAGAGAGGCCAGCGTTGTTGATGCAAAGGGCCAAAGGGTTGATGTAGGTCATCCCAGAGGGGTTGACGTAGTCTAAAGAGACGCTGACGCTAGGGTTTCTAGGGAAGATTTTTGCTTAGTAGTTGCCGAAAGGATTATCTGGGATTTCAGCCAAGAGACTTGTTAGAAACTGAGAGGTATTACTACCAAGGAAATTCTCTGTTGGGTAGGCCAGTTTCAGCACCTAGATTGTACTCTGATAATTGCACTGGTTCTCTCACAATGGGATTTTCCAGGGACATTAGTCCAAAAATAATGGTGTCATATGGCATGTTTGTTTCTGTTTCTTTTAATTGTTAATCTATAATATGCTAAGCAAGTGCTAGTGTTTATTTTCAGTATTTACATTGTAAATAACTTGTTATGTAAAATAACAAGTAGGCAAGAATAAATCAGTTAAAGTGCATGAATGCCTTCTAAGTAAACTTAGAAACTTCAACACAGAACCAAGTAATTGAGAAAGTTAAAGGGAAATGGAAGCACCTTGGGCCCAATGAAGCTACATGGGAGATGGTGGATCAGATGTGGGCTATGTATCATGGCTTGTTTGCCAGCTTAGGAAAATCAGCTTGGCATGGTGATTTGGTATTTTCTTATGGTGGTTTGGTATTTGCTTATGGTGGTTTGGCATTTTCTTGATGGTGGTTTAGTATTTTCTTATGTTGTTTTATTATATGATTTAAGGTGATTGATATATGCTTTATGAGAGTTGATATATGCTATATGATGTTTTGATATATTCCTAGATATGGTGTTAATATATGTTTGATATATGTTTTGGTGTGTATATATATATATATATATTTTATGATGTTTCTATATGTACAACTGTGTATGGATGTAAATATCGTAACAAGTTGTGTTATGTTATTGTACTATCATGTGGTTATGTTATCGTGATGTTATGATGTTATATGAGTTGGAACTCAGTAGGATGATCATTGTAAATACCGTAATGAGCTTTGTTATAAAGCCCCACTATGTTATATATTGTAATGTTGTCATGATTTTCTTCTCTTGAGTAGATCTTTCATTGTAAATACTACATCAAGCTATGTTATAAAGCTCCATGAGCGGTATGTATTCTTTCAAAAGGTTGTTGAGGTATATGTGTGATTGAACACCGAGGACAGTGTCCCCCAAGGGGGAGGGTTTTGTAACAACCTTGTTGAAAATTCCATGTCATAAAGTAGGAAACAATAACCATGGATTAATGGGACACTTACTCCAAGTTGAATTTTGGGCCACACATCCTAGGGGGTGTTCGTTTGGTTGTTTATGGTGAAGGAAATTGGATAAGGAAATAGCTAAGGCATAAAAAGACATTTTGGCACATTTATTTATGAAAATAATGGAAATTAGGAGAAAAAGGAGGTGAAAGGTCACAGATTGCATGTGAAGTGGAAAATGAAGGAAAATAATGGAAAATTAAAAAAATGGAGGCCTCATTCATAAAGAGACTTTTGAGGATTAGTTGGTAACCTTTGGCCAGTGTAGTTTTGGAACTCTCTCATTACTCTCTCTCTCTCATACTGTTGGACACTTAGAGTTTTCTTGGAGCACTTTGGCATTAGAGCAAGAAGAGAAAAGAAGGTAAATGTTGATCTAAAGATGATCTGAGGTTGTCATTGATGTCAACCCAAGTAGCACCAAGGATGACCCTAAAATTCCATGGAACATTGGGCATCACAATTCATGTTTTGTCGTCTCATAACCATTATAGGAATAATCTACTCAAAAATATATTTCTATCGGTGTATATATCTCCTTGTAATTCCTCACGGTTTGTAAGTTATTCAAGATTGAAGTTAGTAATCCCAATTAGTGGGCTAAAACACCATGGGTTTGTGGCAAGGAATTTATCATTGATTTTTGTCATTGAATAGTCAATAATTAATAATTTTTTAAGCTCCTAAAATCCCTCGAGCATTCTCTATAGAAGCCCCTCTCAACTTTATAAAAATAAATCTCATATATCCTCCAAAAGGAGTGATCGTGGTATTTTCGCCATAAATTTATTTCTGCAAAGTATTACATGGTACAATTACAACCCATTTGAGCTGAAATACTGATGAAAGTTTTGACCTAATTTCTGATATTGGTGCGCTATAAATTCGGAGATATGATCTGTGGAAGTTAGTCTTTTTGTAGGCTCCCAAATTTCATCTCAAAGAGGTGACCTTGGGAAAATCATCATAACTCTCTCTCTGAGAAATGGATTGGAATTCTATAAAAATTAGTGGATAGTGCACAAACTGTATGTTTTTGTGTATCAATTTCAAAGATGAAAGAGGAAACATTGACACGTGACACACTGTACATGTTCGGTCTATTGAACTAGTCCATAATTAGGTCACTATGAGAGATTGGGCATAACATTGCCTTGAAGAATTCAAATTGGGTTAGACATGTGGCATTGTAAAGAAGAATCTGAGGGCTACTACATGATCAAATATCATATATTGGGGATCTAAAATCACAGAGATACATTAGATTCAATATCATACTCCTAGAAGGCAATAAAGAAAACTAGATCAAGTGTTGTCACCAGCTATAAAGGACCAAACTTTCTAGGGCAGAAAAGAGGAAGGTGTAGCAAAATGATGCAGTAGAGGTAAGCTCCAGGTAAGTATCTTCTATATATGCATGTTCATCTCTTAATTTCATTAGTTTCTTTGTATTCTAATTTGTTGTTTTTGTTTAGCACTGACATATGCTCTGCAGGATGAGGTAAGTTTGGCTATTATCATGTCATTGGTATTTCCTTGAAGACTTTTTGCAGGTATTATATATTCATCAAGAGAAGACTCAATGCATAATCAAATGTTCTGGAGAGTGAGAAATGGTCGCATGAAAAGAGAAAAAATCAAGGTGCATAACAACAACAAGAATTTCACCACATTAAGTCTTCAAGTGGGCAGCACTACATACAGACATTGTAAAACTATCATTGTACAGAGCCATTGTAAATGCATCACTATAAAATTTGTACAAGTTTCTATCTTCCAAGAGTTGAAAAGGCAGTGTTGGGAGGTCTAGGATCATCATTATGTGGTTGTGTCATAGTTGGGGTTATGGTCTAGTGTGTCTTCTTCTTCTACATCATACTATATGATTGTAAAGTAGACCATTTTCCCTGGTACGAGAGTCCATTCTTCTTTTCTTCTTCTATAGGGTGGTAGGATGGTGCATGAAGTCACTAACAGGTTCAAGCCTATGAAAATTTTAGGGTGGTAGGGTGGTGCTATGGTGAGTTGTATCTCATTCGGTGTTGGGGCATCCGTTTAGTTGACTACTGAAGAATCTTGGGCTTTGGAGCATCCATCCAGTGGGAACTGGAGAAGAATTATTTTCTAGACTCTAGGAAGTTGGAGCTTTCTTTTCAATTGTATTTAAAGATTAAATAATTATTAGAAAAGTGTTGAGGTGGTTTTTGTCCTGGAGAGGGTTTCCACCTTAAAAATTGTGTGCATTTGTGTTCCTTTTGTTTATTTCTATCATTGTACAAACAATGATAATAATTGAAGATTAAATGATGTTCCAAAATATTAATAATAATACTAATTGAAAGGAATACTAATTCACCCCCCACCCCACCCCCAGTATTTCCAAAAATTGGTATCATAACTTGGTTCCTTAAATAGTAGTTTAACAATTGGAAGGAGACCACGAAGCAAACCAAGAATGGTGTATCTTTGTTTAATGAAAATAATTATGCACTCTGGAAAGGAACAATGGAGGTCTATCTCTTGGCGCAAGGTTACGAAGTACGGGACACTGTTTAAAATGGATTTACACTAACCACGGATGCTCAAGATAAGAAGAATTTGGTAAATGATGCGAAAGCAAAGAACATTATTATTAGTGGACTTATCCAATCTTCTTATCATAAGGTGTTGGGTTGTAAAACCACCAAAAATGTATGGGACAAGCTTGATAATATATATGCATGTGACTCAAATGTCAAAGAAAAAAAGCTTCAAATCTATAGAGAAAAATTTGAGCAACTCAAAATGAAAGAAGATGACAACATTACTGTATACTTCCAACGCATTAATGAAATAACCAACACTCTAGAAGGATTGGGAGAGCCTATTGATGAGAAGACTATTATACGAAAGATTATTAGAACATTACCAGGAAGATTCAACCCAAAGGTATCAGTCTTAAGATATAGTGAAAATATGGCCAAAATCAACAAAGAGGAATTACATGGAGTTCTCATAGCATATGAAATGAAACTTGATGAAGAAGAGGGTACTTCACATTTAGAAACTGCATTCACTGCATCTAAGAAAACCAATAAGGAAAAATAACCTTCAAAGGCAGAGACCTACACTTGCAAGTGTGAAGAAAAGGAAGATTATGAAGAAGGTTTTTTAGATGGAGAATATGCTTACTTTATGAGAAAATTGAAAATTGGCAAGAAGAAAGGATTCAAAAGGAACTTTCTCTCTAAATAAGATAGCTCATCATCTGATGAAGACAGTGATAGTGAAGAAGAATCCAAGGAGAGAGTACTATTTATGGCTAAGCACAATAAAAAAGAGGTATCAAACAACGAAGAAG
Organism: Pinus taeda; assembly: GCA_000404065.3. Taxonomy (NCBI): domain Eukaryota; kingdom Viridiplantae; phylum Streptophyta; class Pinopsida; order Pinales; family Pinaceae; genus Pinus; species Pinus taeda. The sequence continues at coordinate 75,086 of APFE031024506.1, read as the reverse complement.
AAAGGTTTAACATAAAAGAATTTTCTAAGGAGGCAATCAAGCTTATAAAAGCGCTCAAGGCTGAGAATATCTATTCCAATACTCTTGAAGAACAAGTTCAAGGTCTCAAAATTGAAGTTGAAGAACACAAATGTATTGAAGAGTCACTTCAAAAGAAGTTGGAAGAAAGAAACTAAGAAAGAGAAGCATTAGAAACCGAAGTAGTCTCACTGTGTACGGAAGTGAAGAAGGGAAACACTGTCTAAAAGTATGCCAACATCACGAGGATGTTGGAAGAAATCAATAATAAAATGACACGAGACCTCAAGAGAGAAGTCCAACAAAAGCAACAAGAACTTTACATAGCATTTGCATAGATTGGCAGGATCACACAACAGATGCAGGAAGCAGAAATTGAAAGGAAGGAATCTGATCAAATATACATATCCATTGTTGACCAAAAGAAAAAGGAATTAGAGACATCTTCATTAGAAATAAGCAGGTTCAAGATTGAAAATGAGAAGTAGAAGGAACAAATACAGGTTCTCAACAGAGAAGTAGAGAAGACCACTCTTCTCAAGCTAAAGGTTGAGGAGGCAAAAAAAAGAAGGAAGATCTTGAAAATATGGTTTCAAG
>APFE031024506.1:33386-49056 GCA_000404065.3 Pinus taeda | reverse complement strand
AAGAAGGGCTTCCTAGCTGGAGGATGATGCTGGGTCAGAGCACATGGTTGTAATCCTCTTGCTACTTTTCATCTTAATAAAGCTATTCTTGTTCCCTTCCATATTCTTGTGTACTTGTTTATATATGCATTTATATGGTTAATACACATATGATCATGTATTATTTATGAATTTAGATCTTTGTTTGTGTCTTCGATAGTAGTATGTTGTTGTGATTCCACAGGTTCTTTTGAAGCTGGCCAGACAAAGAAGGAAGTGGCGAAGCTCTATCAAGAAGGAGAGGAAATCAACTGCAAGACTCAGGTTGGTCTTCTTGGTTCTCCTCTTGTCTATTTTCATAAAAGGAAACAATAGTAGACTTTGATTGTTTGTTTCTAAGATAGCCACCATCTTAGTGGGAATAGCAGCATCCGAGTGGACATTATTCCCAATAACACTATCCAAATCCGGATTGATTCTCCAGGGTTTGAAGAATTGTCCAAATCTAAAATATAGCCACTTGTATTGGCAGCATACATATGTTCTTCGACATGTGGATAATTATTCACTTCTTTCAGGATATGAGCCTTGTTCTAGTTATTTATGGGTGGCAAGATAAAAGAAGAAAATTTGGAGGTAGCTTGATCAAGGATCGTTTGAAACAAAAGGTTTATCTATTTTATAAGCTTCCTTTTTTTCCCTGGTTAGTTTTCCAGTGTTATTTGAAGTGGACTCTTCTGCACTAGTCGCAATTACTACTTCTTCTGATTCTTCTTCTTCCTGATCCCAATAATTGGGTGCACTCATATCTATTTGAAACTTAGGGATTTCTTTAGCTTTTTTCTTTTGTCTCCTTCTTCTTCTTTCTCCTTTTCTATCTTTTCTGATTGTTTCTCATCATAAAGAAATTTTAGATTAGCATTTATCAAATCTGCTTGTTTGCCTAAGTCACCTACAACATCTTCAGTGTGTGAACACCAAGTGGTTAGATAGTTTCCTATCTGGTATACCTGGTCCATATCATTTGGATTTTGTGAATTTTGTTCTAGTAAAGGAGTGTAGTTAGCTCTGATTGTTGGCTATCTAGTATTGGATGAAGAAGTACTGAATTTTGTTTTAGGCGGCCATTTACCTCCTTTTACAAATCTCCGATTTGCAAACTAGAATTCATCAACAGGTGGAGTATTACTAACATATGTTCGAAACATCTTATTTACAACGGAGAAAGGTTTTTCTTCTAGTATGTACAATTGATTTGTAGACAGCGGTATACTAGTGGAAGAAATGGCTTCATCTAGTGAAGGAATATGATGATAAAAAGATTTCCTACCACTAACAGGAGGTTGTTCATTTTCTTGAATTGCTGGTAACACATGTTTTTCTAACATGACTATAGGCCGAGGTACTTTTGGTCGGTCTGGAAGAATTCTAACACAAACAACTGATACAAAAATTCTTTTAATATTGCTCTTTGAACTGTCTGTGGATGCTAGAGATTTATATTTGATATACTAGTCATTAGGAAAAGCTTCTTTGTCATAATGAACACCTTCTACTTGAGCATTGCTCACTCCTACAATAACACAATATGAAGAGTCATGAGGGTAGTGAACGATCACAAAGGGGAATGTCAAGGTTCACCCCACCCTTTTCTATAAATATAACCTCATAACTCATTGTATAGGCTTTTGGTCAAACAAGATTCTGATAAGACTATCTTAGAGAGAGCTTAGATAGTATTGTAATGAGCCTTGGCTTCTCCACTACATAGAGCTAGTACATCGCTTTGGAAGAGTAGGTGGTTGTGGCTATAATGTTCCACTATTGGAACTAGTTGTTGGACATGGATGTATTGTATGACTCGAACTTACACTTCTTAATATAATAGAGCCAACACGTTTCATGCATATGTTGTATTCTATTCTATTCTATTCTATTCTATTTGGTTTACTCTAAATGATATATATATTTGTTTTCTTACACATGCATGTATGGACTATTATGTATAAGTATGTATGAATCTTTTTGAAATGTGATGTTGGTTTAACCATCACTTTGGATTGACTATTAACTTGCTTTCCATCTTTTGATGCATCTTCTCTCTTGTGTTCCCTTCCAAGCCGAGTACTATTACAGGTTTCCAAGGGGCGCAATCACCTCACCCTCAATGTGTTAGAACCTTTCATGCACCTTCCTTGTCTTACTGTATCTGTCACACCCTTGCTACCAATAGATTTATCTTACTTGCCTTTTTGCAACGTTGCGGTTAAGTAATTACTGTACGACCCACTTCTAGGACTCCTACACAAAACAGTTTGAGGTATAATTGGGACTTCTTACCATGGAGATCCAATACTATCAACATTTATGGTGCTAGAAGGAGGGCCATATGACAAGTTGTGTCTCCTCATCTAGTTTTGAACCTTTGCATATATTATTGCACTCTTCTCCTTCCACATTGTTTTGTGAATCATGAAGATGTCACCATCATGAGGGACTTTTTCGATCACTTATCCACTTACATATATGATGGTGAAGACGAAGTGGCCTAGCTTGAGTTCTTACATGAATTTATTTCCATGATTCATGAGGAAGAAGGGTGTTGTGATGAATAGGTCAGGTTGTTGCTTGCATACGCACTTCGTAAATCTCCACTTCGATGGTTGTGCAGCCTACCGGTTGACAGCATGCACTCATTTGAGCACTTATGTGATCTCATTGAAGACACTTTCTATCATTTTGATCAAGACGATCTTGGCCAAAAATTGTTACAACAATGGAAGGCTCCACATGAATCGAATTGCAGTTTCAAGCTCCAAAGATCCAGATGAAATTTTTCTATCTTTAGGACTGGTTCGAGTATTATATTAAGAAATATGCTCATCCCAAGAAGAAGTTTGAAATCAAGCCTCGCTCAACATTCTTCAATGATAGAGCTGTGCAATCTCAGATGGGGATGGTCACTGTCACAAGTGACTTTCCTCCATCCCCTCATCAAAAAGTTCCACCACCACAAAGTGATGTTAAGGATCATGCTCACACACCAACTCAGCTATCACATCCTCCCAACATCACTTCGCTTAATGTTCACGCAGATTTGGTTGTGAGTCCATCAAGTTGTCATATGCATTTTTTTCCACAACTTCCATATTCACACTTGGCTGTTCCTCGAGATGATACTATCTTATGTTCTTCCATTTCAGACTCTACACTTGATTTGAACAAGGAACAAGCCCTGCCGAAGTTGGTGTTGCACAACCAATTGTCATTCATGAAGATTATGAGTGGGAGATTGAGCATCATCGCTTGGCGAAGAATAATCCCCTTCCGCCTCATCCCCCTTCGTTCTTCCATGACATCTTTGGTGAACCTGGCATCCATGATTTCACATGTGTATCTTCATCTACAGATGCACCCATTATCGATCACTCGCTGGACACACCAGATGTCAGTGCATCATTTGACAATGGAGAGGATGAGTTATTCATTGAAAATCTACTTGTTCTTTCATCTATCTTTTCCTAAAACATAGAGGATGAATTTTTTCGCTTCTCACCTACCCTTCTATTTGATTCATTAGATCATGAGGATGTCTATTAAATCATTGATTTTTCTGATCATGGCTATCATGATCCATTTACTTCCATATCTGATCACAATAATTATTCTATCGTAGTTGATTTTTAGAAGCCACCATTTATGATGATATATCTGACGATGAAGTTGAAACACCCAAGACTATCGAGGCATTTCAACTCGAGCTGATGGTTATGTCAGTATCTCGCTCTCTTGGGGTTAGTCTTACTTCTGATCAGGAAACTATTCAATCACACAAGGCTCCTCATCACTCATCTCTATACATTGAAGACCAATCTCACACATATATCATACTTCCTCCACTCAAACTACATGATTTTATCGCTCTTCGATTGTAGGAATCTTACATTGCAAGCACACGTGCACAATGAAAGTTGTCTTGCTTCTTTCATTTGTGTGCGTGTCATACTCAAGAGTGTGCACATGCATCAAAGTTGCATACAATGTGTCACAACACCGTGGTAAATCCACAGAATTCTCGTCATGAACTTACACTCACTTATGTTTCGTGTGCACTTTGAAACATGAAGTGTGGTTGTCTTCATTGTTATATTTTTCTTGCTTGCTGGTTCGCACAACTGGGTTGCTCGTGGACCAAGCCTTCACCAACATGGGTCAACCAATGCACCGGTGACTACATTGGAAATATCACTTCACGTGATCAAGCCCATGCACCATTAGTTTAGGAGTAGGAGTAGTGTTTTCTTTCAATCGATTTTCTTGCATGCTTGTTTTCTTACTTTGTTTGTTTGATTGTTTGCTTGTTTGCTTGCTTGCTTGCTTGTTTTCTTACTAGATTTTTGTTTGCTTTTGCTTCTGATCTTGCTTTTTTGTGTTTTTTTTTTGTTTTCTTTTTATTTGTAGGTTAGTTTCACATGAAACCATGTATGACCCTTAAAACAAGCTGGGTAAAGTACAAGAGGCCTTGTGCAACTATCACTACTTGGTTATCTGTCATCCTATCTCTGTATGAAGAACTTGTTAATTTTAGGCCATTATATGTGAAAGGAAAATATGTATCATTTGAAGTGAACCTTTGTGAAAACATGATGCTTGCGTGCTAACTAATGTCACCTACTCTAGTCGATTGTTTTTGGTTTAACCCTTGTCATCTTAGTCAAGTAGATTAAGGTGAGGTGGAAAACCTTAATAGGAATGTCAGAGGTATAATAAACTACTTCCCTACTGGAACAACCTCTTCTGCTCTCAATAAGTTAGGATCCCTCTTTTGCCTCTGAAATGAATAAGTGCTATGCACAGTTGAGAATATGAAAATTGAGAAAATGAAAAGTGAAAAAGTAAAAGAAAAAAATGAAAATGAATAAGTTGAAAGAAGAGAAAGGCTTCTTACGTAGAGAGGTGATGCAAGTAACTCCACTAGGGTACTGCCCAGGCTTGCTGGTAGTGGAGCCATGCTTGTGTTCCTATGTGGCTCTGCAGAGGTAATGTCCAGGCCTAGTAGCAGTGGAGCAACATGAGAAATGAAACTAAGACGTTGATGACTATACTGATTGTGCACCAATATACCCCTCAACCGTAATCAAAATAATTATGTTTCCTTCACTTGGAATATGTGTTAATCAACCAAGAGCTTGGCAGATGCAATATCTTACAATCAAGCTAGTGTGAAACCAAGATGAACTAAGAACTAAACAATACTTTCGTAGGTGTTTGACTTGTTTTTCATGAAAAAGGTCCATTCAAAGAGCTGAATTTCTACCTTTTGATGCCAAGTGTTGTAGTGGCTATAACCACCCTCCAAAGTTTTTCCTTAGCTTCATTTTGGAGCCTCCCTACCAACCTTTCACAGCAACATGTTTTGCTTCGTCCAGTACAAAAGCTTCATTGTTTTTCTTGCAGAAAGGCATCTTTGTTGATCAGATCTTGATGCATCCCCCTCATATGCTATTTTTCTAGACTTGGTCTAACTGCAGGCTGAGAAACTCCCTTAAGAAACTATGCAATTCTGGAGGGAAGCCAACCTTCCCTCAAGAAATTGTGCAATTCAGTCTAGCAGCCTACTAGGCTCCAGAATTGTGCAATTCTGCCAGTTAGGATTCATCCAGCAAATTAGTAATTCCTCCCTGTAGGGATGCTCAACCCAAGAGTTGTGTAGTCCTGGGTAGCAGTTAGCCGCTCTGCCTAGAAATTGCGCAAATCTCTTGGGCAACCAACCCAGCTCCCTTCCAGAAATGTGCATTTTCTCCCAATAGTTGAGCAGCCTCTTACGTGTGCAGTTGAGTTGACTAGTTCCCTCCGAGACTGAGAAAAACCAATTTGCATGCATGGGCTACTTCTCCCATAGCAACATGAAAAGGCTTCCTTTGATTCAGGGATTTAATTTTAGCAGTTGGAGGTTGCATGCAAGCATCATTTTGGAAAGCTCCCACCAAGTGTCGCTTTTCCTAGATTTGTGGCATGCACATCACATCTTCAATTCTATAAAACCTCATGAACCATACACTACAGATCTCATTCCTAACATCAAACTTACAAATTTAACATCCCACATCACATCTAGTACCTGTCGGCACATTCAGCTTAGTTTTTTTGGGGTAAGCCCACTTTCCATGTTTTCTGTTGCATTTATAGCGTTTTTTGTGTTTTGCTTCATATGAATGTTGTCTGCTTGATTTCAACAAGTTCTTGCTATCATTTTTATATATGCTAGCTTTGAATAGAACCGTTTCAATTTTCATTAACATTTCACTGTTGTCGCATGCATGAAATTGTTTTTCATGAACAGTCGTCCATTTGGTGACTTGCCTCACCCACATGCATGTTGTTCCATTTTCTGAATCTGTCATTCATCATTTGCATGCACAATCATTCACTTATTATTATATTCAATATCGTCATGCATTCACATTCACATTCGCTTTATGTTTCTCATCGGCGAGTCTAGGTAGCCTTGGCCTAGACTCTACCTCACCAAGACAACATTGTGAAATCCTGAGAGTGAAACCTCTATCTTCCTCTCAGGAAATGTAAATTTCTACCCAATGACTATCCTCTAGTCTTGCATTGCACAATAATGAGTGACAATGACTGATAGCCCCGAAAATTACACAATGCATTCACTGAGCTTGCAACCATTGCGAGCTGAGATTGTGCATTGTGTAATTCCAATAGTCATGAGCTAGACTGGACTGTGCATTGTACTGTACCAGCAGTCAATTAACCTTCCAGAAGCCCAAACTATGCCTTGCAAAGTCTTGGTAGTCAGTCTCCAACCTCCCGGTGGAAATTGTGCAACCTTCATGATCAGTCACATAGGTATGTTGCAAGTCAGTTCTTAATTTCATTTTGGTTTTTGACTGAAAGATCGCTTTCCATGAGTTTTTCGATGTCTCTAGGTATCGTAGGTGTTCTTCTTCCTCTCAGTAGAACAAGTACAATGGTTCCCAAGAGAGGAAAGTCAAAGACACTGTTTATAGCACACTTGGGGATGCAGTCGATCAAATGTCTATGGAGTTGCCTACCCATGAAGACATCAATTTGTTCATAGACAAGGAAATCAAGATATGACAACAATAGCATCACAACGAGAAAAATCATGAAAAATAGATGAAGGTAGCATACCGGATGCAACGAATGTAAGAGGAAGGTTGTTGACAACAAAGAGGTGGAACAAAGTTGCAAGCTCAAACAGATCCACGTATGGTGAAAGAAACTTTGGAGACTCAGCCTATGAAGTTACAACGCGACATGAATATCACACAAAGGTAGAGACTGGAATAGTGAAGGAGTTGCATGTGTTCAAGCATCAAATCCAGGAATAACTAGAGCTGCATAGACAAGAGAATGAGTTGCAACAAGAACATGTATAGCAGTGGGCACAACATGCAGTCACGGATGAAACTGAACCAATACAAGTTAAAGATCCATCCCAATAGCTAGCATGAAGCAGACATGGTGAGCAATGTTCTTGATCGCATGTAAGGGCATTCAGTAGCATCCATGTCATTGTGCACATGCATGCAATCCCACCCATTCATCACACTTGTTATCACCTAGATTGAACCTCGAGCTGAAGGGAGGTAAGCCAGGGTAACCACAAACCACACTTAGCCCAGTAGCTAGCCCTACTATGCCAGGAGAGGGCTCTCTTTGTAAGGGTATCAGCCAAGATGATTGGATCAGGGACAAGATTTTAGGCTAGGTATAGTAGCATAATGTTTTTTTTGGGTTTTGAAAATGTTTTACTGGATTAGGAGGAGCTACTGAGTTTAGGTCTAGGAAATTAGGTCAGAAATGGAGGGTGTTCTATGGCGCAAGGCAGGGTGTTCTATGGATGAAAGTTTTTTGAGATTGGTGAGATGCTAGGATGAGCATGTAATTACCATGAGCTCTTCCTAAAGTGTAGAAAACATGAAATATTGAATGATTTCCCAAGGTAGAGCACTGATACAATGGATTCTACCTATCAAACTTGAAAACATTCAACTAGAAGCAATGAAATGAATGATGGAATACATATAACATGTAAAAATATAATCATAGAAGAGAAAAATATGCTAAAAATCCATACCACAGGGATCCCATAAAAATAGCTACAAATATTATTAATTTCCTTGCCAAACGGCTTACAAAGGTATACAATCAGGGTCTAAGCATCCAACTAAGTCCAATCCTCAAAAAAGAAAAAGAAGAAGAAGATATAGACAAGTATTCAACCTCCTCCCATCCTCAGGGGTTGAATCCCTAAGATGAGTAGCTGATATAACTAATACTGAAAAAGAAATAGGAATATAGGCATCATCAACAACTTGCCTCTAAAAGTGAAAACTGATTCATTTGACTTCAAACTGACTCCTAAAGCAATGAATATACCCTCTATTACTATTTAACCATCATATTTAAAAGTCATGGCATCATTTAAAATGGTAAATCATCCATCATGAGAGATAATCCATGATCATAGTAAAAAACTGGAAAACTAGGCACCTTGAGCAAAATCAGCCTTACGCATAGCGCCACTGGCTCAACGCACAATGCCACTTTAAGGTCCCTTTTGGAGGCCTTCCTGGCATAACAATTGAGCCCAGGATAGCTCTTTGGAAATATCTTCAAGTCTACTTTCCAGAACACCTAGAATTTCCACATTTAGAGCTTATTTGATCCCTCAAAACTTGATTCTCCCAAGGTTGCTTCTGTGTGTCCAAAAAGTGGTAGAAAGGTCATTTTTAGGGTGTTTTTTGACCTTTTAGTGGACCAGTTCTGCTACAAAAAATTTGAAACTTTCTAGGGTGCATGTCCTCATTTCTATGAATCTAAAAATGCAAGCCATTTATTTATTGGGTGCCCCTAGGAAAAGCACAACGTTGGTGGCGCTGGGCGCCTAGGCCATTTTCCTGTGTGTCAAATTTCCAAAATTTGTAAATGTCAAAATTTGCTCAAAGTTTGCCCAAATTTGGTGTGAAGCATCACCATCATATGCTCTGATGAGCCAAGGAAGCCTCAGCCAACATTCTAAGTCTATCCTCCTCTTTCTTATCCTTCAAGGCCCGCCTTAACCCAGCTTTCATCTTCTTGATCCTTATATTGCAAATCCTGTTGCGAGTCCTATAATGATAGGCCATGTGTCTAAGCATATGATTATCTTTGTTGGCCTTCTGTACAGCTTCTTAAGCTATAGGTTCTCTCTCAAGCCAAGTCTCCCTATCCTCTTCAATCTCCTGCTCAATAAGGGTCAAAGTGACTTATGTTTCTTTGCCACTTTGTCATTTTGCCTTAAGCACTTCTAGCTCCATGAGGACTTGTTTTTCACTCAACTGTTTGTTTTCCTGCTCTATGTATGTGATGAGATACTTGGCCCTCTCTAAGTTGTCCATCAAAGCCTACACTTGAGCCTCCTTTTCTTGTACAATGGTGTCTTTTATTGTCTCCCTCTCCTCGACCTCTAAGTTAATGATCTCAATTTCATGCTGCTCAGGCTCATCATGTTCTGCCAAGTCAAAGTCCCTTTCCTCCTCATCATCATCCAACATATTTCCCTTTCCCTTTTTCAGTTGTTGCACCTATACCTGTTATGTTGATGAAGAAGGGAAAGCCCCTTCCACATCCTGTGGAGTTAGCATTTTTCTTATGGGCTGATGAATAAGGCAAGGCCCCTTCCACATTCTGTGGAGAAAACACTTGCTTAACTGTTGCAAATAATCTCTTTGTGCCCCTCTAATAAGTCAAGTAAATTGAAACCTTAGCAATTCTTGTCTCCTTGGCCTCCTCACCTGTTTCCAATTGACTATAAGGTCCCTGCTTCTTGAGACACTGGCGGGGGAATTTGAGGACCCCTGAATATGTCGTGAGCAATAAATGTCTCCCAAGAGATGTTGAAGAGACTGAGATGATGAAGCACAAGGATTTTGATCAAGGATTAGTGATAAAGGTTGCTCATTTGCTAGGGGTATGGCTTCTTCTGGAAAAAATGAACCATCTCCTCAATATTCTTGAACAAAAAGTATGGGAGGTTTAACATCTTCACCCTAGTAAAATGCATGAAGAGCTTGATGTGATAAGTGTACAGCCTAGAGAATCTACCCTCACAAGTGAAATATGTCATGATGATTCTCATCAAGGGGACATACTTGTTCTCAAGAAACTTGAAAGGAATTAGTTTGTTCACCTGATTTTTGTACTAGGGTTTAATGTAAGTCTCATAATAGTGTTCATCAAGGTCCCAGGCCTTATACCACTTCTCACCAACATCAGGCATCCTGGTGGCATCTGAAATGATAGATGGTGAAACTGTGAAAGTTAAGCTAGCAAGAGTCACTCTGTTGTGCTGAAGGTGGACCACAAAAAGTCTAGTGAGTTCCAGGTGATATTGAACTCTCTCCACCTGTTCACAGAAATCATAGCATCCAAGGTATTTGAAACATGAGACAGATAACTCAAAAGCCTGCAATTCTCTAAGGTTTAATGGCTCCTCTCTGATGATCCTGCCTCCCTTGTGTGGTTTTCTTGGTTGCTTGGTTCTATCTATTGAAGTATCACTACCTATGTTTTCCTCCTCATACTTCCAGTCTTCTCTATCCATGTTTACAAAATCCAAGGTTGCACTCTCCTAGAAAGAGATAAGCGGAATGAGTAGGAGTGTTTAGGAATAAAGTGATGTGTTAGGGTAAACTAGAAAATGAAGGGTAAAATGTGAATTATGAGAGTGAGGGAAGGGGGTTTTAGGATTATAGGATATAATGAGGGGATATGTAGTGATGTAAAGAGGGGTTTTAATCTCTAATGATAGGTTATGGGGACAAACATAGGGGTTTAGAGTTTTTAGGATGAATGGAGTGAAACTAGGGTTTGATTTTTAACATGGAGAATAGCGCTTATAACTTTGATATGCAAACCAAAAATCAAGTAAAGGAAGTTAAATTACTTGGAGTGAGGGAAAGAGAGATAAATTTGGAGAATTTTTGAAGTTTTTAGGGTTTTGGAGCCTTCCTTCTCAACGCGCATTGCCGATGCCTAGATGCACAATGCCATCCTCTACACGCAACACCAGTGTTAAAATGCACTGTGGATTTTTCTCAAACGTGTAACACTAGGATCTACGTGTAGTACCAAGTCTTCTACATGCAATGCCGACCTGTCTCGCCCAGAAGTGCAGGGCCACTTAGCCTACACGCAGTGCCACTTCTCCAGAAGCACAATGCCAAGCTTTTCTTCACCAAAACTCACTCAATCTTGCCTTTGTTTCTCAATTTTTGGACTCCTTTCTTGCGAATAAAAATAATGAGCTTAGAAATGAAATGTGGGTGCTTAAATAGAAGTATATTTTGATTTTTCATTTGAAAACCTCACTTTCTAATGTTTCTTGTCCTTCTTCAAAACTCTGTTTTAATGCCTTTTTCTTCTTTGTGTCTCTAGAAATGGATAAATTCATGACTTGAACTAATTCTTTACAGTGTTTCTTTGTCTTGGAGCAAGGAGAGATGCTCAGGTGCAACTGGGATCACTTATTACTTATAGTGACTTAAAATTACATATAAAATACAAATAAATCTAAAATACTTTGTTTTCACCTGAAAAATATGTTTTTGAGGTGAAAATTACATTAAGTTAAAAGATAAAATTTTCATTAGTTATGAATTACAAGTCATCATCCTTGTTTTATTGATCATCTTCATACCCTTGTTGACCTTTACTTATACTTTAAAATCAAGTTCCTGACTTTGATGATGAAACCCTAAGACCTAATGGAACCATGCCCTAAGACCTAATGGAATGGATTGCAGATGATTATGAAACCATAAATTGACAACCTGAAGAAGGATCAGCAAGTATACTCTATGAGGGAAAGACTTTCTGAAGAGCAAACAACCATCACTGGACTAGTATGTGATGACCCAATGAAATGATGCAAAATTTTCAGTACGGGACCCCTACTATGAAAATGTAAAGAGTGAATTTTGATTCCTGATGGAAGTATGAAAATACTGACACTAACATTGGCCTTATTGGGGATGGAAGCTCCTTGGAGGTGTCAAGAACACTGTAGACCAAGTGCCTAACTAATTGGGCCAATATGGTCAACAAACCAACCAAACACTGAAACAAACTGACTATATGTGAACTGAAAATTGACTGGCAACTGATTTTGAAACTTGACAATAAACCAAAACAACCAAACTGGACACATACCATTCAAACCTTATAGCGTTCATTTCAGGCCCCAAGCTTCAATGACTGTGTACTTGAAATCTTGTAGGGAAAAGTAAATCGGTATGTACAATGAAAGTGAAGTAATTTCAAGGGACAACCTCAAAAGTAGTAGTGCTTTAGGAGCCTACCATTGACTGGTCATGTTGGGCACTCTTGATCATCCATCTCCTTGAGTAGAAAAGCATACTATCCTCTATATGTTGAAATCTTATACGGTCCTTTCCATAAATTGTTGAACTTATCATGCTTTCCTTTGTCCTCATTCCATGCATCCCACCACAACACCACATCCTCTAGTTGAAATTTATCTGCTTTGGTTTTGCATTCATAAATCTTCTTAATCTTTTCTTGTAGTCTGAAATTCTTTCCAGAAACTTCTTCTTTTGTTTGCTGAAGGTGGATCATTTCGTTAATTCTACGCTAAAAATCATTCTTCTCACCACTGGCTTCCTGTAGTAGTCTCATGACTGGAACTGCAAGAGATGTGGAAAAACCATATCTATACCATAAACTAACTCAAAGGGTGACATACCAATGGATTTCTTTATGCTCACTCTATTAGCCCACAAGGCATTAACAAGCTTCCAATGCCAATTCTTCTTATTTGTTTCTAGCATTTTCTTGTTGATGTTCACCAAAGACTTATTTGATGATTCAGTTAATCCATTGCCTTGTGGGTAATATGTTGTAGAATGACCTAAAGTGATATTATACTTATCGCAAAAATCGATCATTCCCTTTGACTTGAATGCAGCTACATTATCTGTAACAATTTTCTGAGGGCAACCAAAACGAGACAAAATATTAGACTCTAGAAATTGAATGATTATCGTGTCTATGGCTTGTCTAGTTGGAATAGCTTCAATCCACTTGGTAAAGTAATCAGTAGCTGTAAGGATCCATTTATGTTGTGTCGACGATATAGGATGGATTTCTCTGATGAAATTGAGTCCCTGCTGCTGAAATGGTGCATTGACTTCAACTGGCTTCAGAGGAAGAGGTAGCAACATTGTTTTCCCTTAAAAGACCTGACATTCATGGCAACTCATTACTATCTTATATATATATATATATCTGAAAATAAAGTGGGCCAATAATATCTTGCTCTCAACACCTTGTTTGCTGTAGTCTTCCAAAAGAAATGACCGCCACAATCACCTTTATGAAATTCCTTCATCACCTGCTGAGCCTCATTTTCAACCAAACAATTGAGAAGCACACCTCCCGAGTATTTCCAATAAAGAGCACTATTTAGAATGCAGAATTGTGTAGATTTTAATTTCAATGATCCTCTACTTCTTGACATTCTAGGAGGTGGTGAAATATGTTGAAGAACATAAACAATATTAGAGTACCAAGAATATTTAAGGAACATTTCTAATACCTGAACAAAAGAACTATCATCCTCATCATTCGACATTGCTACAATGAGATTGATGCCTAGAGCATGCAAATTTGATTCAGCCACTAGTTTCGCCAAACCGTCCTTTGATCTGCTTGGTAGGCCTAATCTCTAGATCATACTCCAACATCACTGCTATCCACTTACCTCTTCTTCCTTCTGGATCAGTTTGTATGAGAACATCTTTGACAGCTCCATTAGGAACATATGCTATGGTATGTGAATGTAGAATGTACACTGAAATCCTTCAATTCTTTTATAAGAGCCAATGCTTGTTTTTCAATAATATTGTAGCACAAAGCTGCATCTCTAATAGTCCGACTGAAAAAGGAAATGGGCTATTCCACCTGATCCCTCTTTTGCATCAACACTGTGCCCATTGTGTGCTCAGATGGAAATGAAAAAATAATGAAATCATGAGTATAGTCAGGGCTTATCAAAACTGGAGCTATGGTCAGAGCAAGCTTTACCAATTTGAATCATTTCATGGCATCCTTAGTCCATTTCATAGTGTTGTCCTTTTCAACATATTAATTAACTCTTGTAAATGGTTAGCTAAATTTGGTATAAATCTGCGTAAGAAGTTCATCTTAACATTGATATCTTGAATCTCCTTTTTGTTGCGCGAAAAGTCTATTTGTTGGATTTCCTCCACCCTTGAAGGATCAATGCGAATACCATTTTTAGAGATTATATGACCAAGCATTTTACCTTCCTCCATAGCAAAAATACTCTTTTTCAGGTTCAAAGAAATCCCAAACTTTCTACATCTCTGAAAAACAATTCTTAAGTGGTGCAAATTTTCATCATCAGAATTAGAAAACGTTGTCAATTCATCTAAATAGGCTACCAAGAAAACATCCTTCTCATTAGAAAAATCTATGTCCATTTCCAGCTAAAACGTACCTCCAACATTCTTCAATCCAAATGGAATTTTGGCACATTGAAAAGTTGCCCATGGTGTTGTGAAAGCAGTTTTATCTTGGTATTTTTAATGCACCAAAATCTGATTATAGCCTGAATAACCATCAAGTAGTGGCATCCTTGATGTTCCAAATACCTTTTGCAGAACATGTTCCATCTTAGGAAGAGGATAATTATCCTTCAAAGATACCTTATTGAGATTTCAGAAATCAATGCACAACCTTATCTCTCTGGTCTTCTTCTGTATCGATACCATATTTGAAATCCAGTTAGAAAATCTAATTGGAACAATCATGCTAGCTTTGTACAATCTATTTACCTCTTTCATGCCAGCTTTGTACAATCTGCTTACCTCTTTCTCGATGGATGACAGAACTTTGGATTGATTGTTACACAGTAATTTGTCACCGTCCCTGTTACCCCTTCTCCCGCACCTTGGAGGACTCATTTCGGGACCTGTGAGAAGTGACATGACCTCGAAACACTTGCATTTTATTCCCCTGAGTATGAACTTCCTTTGCCCTGAAGACATCTTCTGCAAAAAACCCATAAAAACAGTCCTTTTTCCATTGGTGCAGTTTCACTGTGCATCACTCGCGCCAATAGAGGAAATTCTCCAAAGAGGAAACACTAGCTGGCGCTCTGTCACAGAGTCTCACTCGCACCAGCCAAAATGGGTAGTGTTTTTAACAAACCAACAGCTGAAGATTCATCCTAACCCACTCCTGAACTGAATCTATCTTGAGTTGGTTTGGTTTGGCTTCGAATCTCCATAGAGGGGAAGTGGTTTTCCACCTCTCATGGAAGCTTCTTAGTGATAAAGCCAATCCCATGAATATTGTGGATGATCCTAACTCCTTCTCTTCTATCTATAAAAGCTTGTTCTTTTGTCTTAGGCAAGCTAGTTCCAGAGTTCTAGAGTTCCAAAGATTGAGAATTGTTAAGTTCATGCTACAAGAAGCCTTCTTCATTCCCATAAGGCTAAATCTAAAGTAACGAGATTCTTGTCTAATAACCAAGGAGAGAGAGGCTTGTTCCCATTCCCAACAAGCTTTGCAAGACATGTGCTACTGATCACCCAGCCAAAGGAGGATTTGACAT
>APFE031024506.1:12016-22168 GCA_000404065.3 Pinus taeda | reverse complement strand
TTGGTCCTTTTCAGATTGTAGAAGTCATAGGCCCATCAGCGTTTGTGTTGCAGGATTTAGCAGGTAGAAAGGATTCTTTGCCTGTTAATGGACAAATCCTAAAAATATACTTTCCATAGAAGATAACTCTTCTAAATTTTTGTAGGATAGCTTTCTGTTTTTCTTTCTTTCTTAGAAATAAAACCAGTTGCAGATGGTTACTACATGAATTCACTTTAAATGGACACCAAATCCTCTATTAGATTTTGATTTTTCACTTGTACAAACAGTAAAAATTTTCGAAAAATCAGATCTTTATTATTGACGGATAGAGTCCAACTTTACCCTAGATATGATACTAGTTCTGACTTCAAAAATTTTATGAAAGCAACCCTTGGCAAAAAACTTGTTTTATATCAACACAATGAAAGGTATCAATAGTAAAATGAGTATTCTCTGTAAAACTGCTATTTTCCAAACTCTATTATTATCGTCCAGAACTTTCTTAAGGAAAAACAATGAGTTCCTCCCTGCTAAAAGGAAATCGCAACATTCAGAGAAGTAATCTGAGAAAGCACTATATCTCAAAGAATAAGAGGTCTCATCACGAGCCGGCTTATCATGATCACAAATATTATAACTTGTTGACCTTGCCAATACTGTCCACCAAAACAGGGCAACGACTTAAGATTGTTGCAATCAAAAGACAAGGGGTCTCATCACGAGCCATCTTGTTCAGCAAAAGTGTAAATCAAGTGAATGATTGTGTCATAAATTGGCCACCAAACCAAGACATTGTTCTTTATAGAATAAAAAGAAAAAGTGTCAAAATGGGTTTTTCTCTAAAAAATTGTAGATTACTTTAAGCGGGATAAAGGATCATTGCTGGGTAACAGGTAACCCTGTCAAGGCTATGGACGCCTGCTGACAGCAAAGGCTCTACCTACGATAAATGAGCATATTTTAAAAGGACCAGCATAGCAGAGATGGCCTCATTTTATCTTTAAAAAGGACCAAGTAATGGCCGATGTAAATACAAGGGCTAAACCTCAGGAAGCGAACGATTGAAATGGAGAAAGGTTGAAATGAATTATCATTGATAGGATAAGACATAATGTACTCTATCTGTCCATAACAAAGTTTAGACTGATGAAAATTTTTCTATTTCGGAAGTTGAAGTTCAATAGAAAGTCAGAGATAACTGGTTCTTCCCAGTAAATCGCCATTTTTGTGGTCACCACCAACCCCCCTCATTTGTTTGGTGTTAGCAATAACACCAAGCAAATAGGGGACCCTTAGTAAAAAATTCAAACAAACACCCCCATGAACATTTTTGTTTTTCCTTAGAATTTTATCGCAGCAAAGCAAAGGAAACACTTCTTTTATGAGCATGACAAACCACGAAGAAGCGATGCTAAATTCATCGCGTCGCATTTACCATAAGCGCTCTTAAATGAAAAGCTTAAAGAATCCCCGACGACCGATGTGCGACGTCGCATATCGTAGCGATCGCGTAGAATAGGACACAATGACCAATATCTGCGATTTGCGATTTGCAATCTGTGATCCATAATCTGCGATCTGCGATCTGTGATGATCCGATATTGCAATACCACAATACTATAACACATATCTGCAATCTGCGATCTGCGATCTTCGATGAACGCGACTTTTTCTTAGCACAACATTCAAGGAAAGTCGTCCATTAATCAGAATTAAGCGCGTGCCTGAAAAAGGAAATTAATGATTGTACGAATAGCTACTTTTTGTTTTTCGAAGAGTCAGTTCACGTTGAATGTCATGATTATACACACGCAAGATCTGAAGCTTTCATATCAATCTTTATTTTCATTTACTCTTTTCCTTTACGCAAAATATAAAACAGGAGATAACATGGAGCAATTTTAGCAGGAAACATCTAAGGAAAAGGGGAAAGCGCCAATGCTCGGAGAACACAGAAGAGACCTCCTCAGAAGCAGGAACCACATATGATAAGACTACAAATTCCAGAGTATCACTCAGCATATGCTAATGACCGATAGGTCATCTGAAGCTCAGAATCAAAGGCGCACAAAAGCAGCACGATTACAAAGATACCTGAAGCTTACACGCCAGAAAATCCCAGAATGAAGAACGAAGGCAGTTTTCAATCCACAGAATTGCTCGGAAAGTAAATTCTTCTGACTCATCAAGTCGTTCGCAAAGACAGAAACCGAAATAGCAAAAGCAGAACTTGTTTGAGGGAAATTTGGGTTATTACCAAGTATACACTCAGTCAGCGGGAGATTCTCTAAAATATATGATACTTTACCAAAAAGTGGTGCTAGCCCTTGTTACTGTTGTTTTTATAGCACACACGAAAGGGAAAGGAAACCAACCGACTCTTATCAGATGAATGCTGCACACTTACAGCACTAAGGAGCAAATACAGAAATAGTTCAAAGTTAGATTTAATTTTAGAAATAATTTGCTTTATCAGAGGGACGGTCATTTGAAAACCGGATCCCAAATTTATGTAATCAAGTTAATTATATTAGCATTATTTAAACCCTTCTCGGGCATTTAGAGAAGGGTCCGGAGATTTGTCAAAAACTTGTCCTCAGAACATGCACTTTTGTGCCCTCGGAGGTGGTTTTGATGAATGGATGGATCAAGGTTTATCAATGTTTGCATCTGATATCTGCTACTGATGTTGCACTTATGTACTCTTAGTAGATGTTAGAACAAGTAGAGATAAATCATTATTGCTTGAAGCTTATGAGTGGAACCAGTCATAAATGGTACTTTTATCTCTTGACTATTCCTGCTTATGTTCTTCAAGTGATTTATAGTTTCAGTCGTTTATATGTCATTGTATGAGTGTATGAGTTATCAGTTGGCACTTTTGTACGGTGGAGTCATACTGTTTATGCTTGACATATAAGTAACTTATTATGTGATATGTTGTTCATAACTGTTTTGTCTAACTTCTTATGCAAAATAGTTTATCTTTAATGATTTCTATTCTTATGATAGCTGAATGATATTTATTACCAGTTATTGTTCGAAATCTTTTTAGATCGCATAATAGGAGATATATACCCCGGGTTATTGTAGATTAGATGTGTTGATTCTCACTAGATTACAATAGCATAGAGTTAGTTTAAAGAGTCTGAGTTAAATTAGATTTAACTTCCTCTTAGATCAGTATAGTTCAAACTCTACACACACACACACACCCAAGGTCGGGAAACTGGTCCCATCATCCCCAGTCGGACCCGCTATACCAAACGGATAAGGAGCTGCCAACCAAGGTCCAGACCGGGTGGGTATCCCCCTTGTTGTCGACCTGATTTTCGGGGCTTCAACAGACGAGAACGCATCTCCTCGCGTCTCTTAAACAGGACACGGCCAAGCACATATCCGATCATATACATGAATGGAGACAATGTCGTTGTTTGATCAAGTTCTGGATTCTTGATCAGCTCCTGACCGATTGGTTTACAACCTCCTTTGTCCCTGCAATCGCGCGAGACATAGCTATGGGAGCCTGTGTAACTCAAGAGCAGGCTATTGCGCGTGCTCAGTACCTCGACTTAGTTTATTCCCAGTCAGGTATCCTATATCATTATTTTCCTAACACCCCGAGACCTGGAACATCCAAAGCTCCGCCAAAGCCATCTGTTGATGGTGTTATTGGCTTTGTAAATATGTCTTCAAAGAAATCTTCCGTGAACCCTGGGAAGCAAAAATCGAGTGCTTCGAACGAAAATACTTCTTAGGGTGTGTCTAATTCTGGAAATACTTCTGAGGTCAACACCGTCCAGTCCACCACGGAGGATAAAGTCTCGAAAGGAAAGAAGAAGGGGAAAGCGAAAAATAAATCTGATCAACCCAAGTAGGACTCCCCTAAACCTCCACCCGAGGAAGGAGCCAAATGTAAACCAAAGTATCCTTGTCTTATCTGTGACGAGGATCATTATACCAAAGACTACCCAAGGCGGTCTGAAGTTAGTCATTTATTGAAAGGTGCTCCTCGGACTCCTGCGGGTGCTGAAAGAACCTTTCCCTTCACAACAAATGCAAATGGTGGCTTACCCATCCTCATCTTCTTCTCCCTTTGGTTCCCAAGTGTTCATGGTTGGAACGATTCTCGTTTATATTACGACTCGAGAAAAGGAATACTCGTCACCTGTCGGGAAAGAGTGTGAGTTTCCCTTCGACCCCCTCCTAAAGGTGTACTCCAGATATCTTCTTACAACCCTAATGCTCGCGCTGCCCAGCACTACAACATCATTGAGGACTTAGCTCAGGCTCCGTCAGCTATGTCCGCTCTAGAAGTCCTCTAGAGTTGCCCCCCCCAGAGGAAGTCCTTGCTATCAGCCATCAGTGGCATTGACCCGGCTGACTTGGATTTGATCAATTTTGATCTCGAGAGGCATGTACCGAGACTGCCTCACCAGATTGCCTTCTTCATCTAGGTCATCATCAATTCTAAAACGATTCCTTGTACGGTTATTGATGAAGGCGCTTCAACTTGCATTATGTTTGTTGCTTGTTGGAAGGCTATCGAGTCTCTGACTTTGAGTTAGTCTCCTACAACCCTGGAAGCCTTTGACAGGAGAGAATCGCGCCCTTACGGTATCCTCCAACACTTGCCGATTACTTTGGAAGGGAAGACTATTGAAGTGGAAGTTGAAGTTGTCGATGCTAATCTTACTTACAACCTCCTTTTGGGCTGGAGCTGGACATATGCCATGCACGTCGTGGCTTCATCCCTCTTTCATGTCATTCATTTCCCTCATCAGGGGAAAATTGTCATGGTAGACCAACTCTCCTTCTTCGCTTCCTCTTCTGAAGGAAACGTGCCTTTTGTGGAGCATACCTCCATTCCATTCGAGAGTGTGGGAGCTGGGCTCTTTAAAGATCCCACCCTCATGGGTGTCTTTTCACTCCCACCTCTGAACCTCGCTTCTATCAGTCTGATTTCCGCTCGTTCTGGTCCCCCATTGCACACTGTTGCTACCCTCAGCCCCTTTGCAAAAGGGGGCATTGATCCTCTAGCCGGTAACCCTCGCTCAGCCGGGGGGCATGGGAATATCATCGGTGCCGTTGATCATTTTACAAAACAGGCCGAGACGACGCCTACACTATCTAGGCCGGTCACACAGCAGTGCAATTGGGTAAGCCCCAAAATGGGCTTTACTTGAATAAGTATCATGTGTGCACTCTATATTTTGTACATACGTGTGCTTTAGCAAGTGTGTTGTGTGTGCATGTTTTCCTGTTTTTTTCTTGGTGTGTTGGCGTGATTGCTGCTTATTGTGTCCTTCTTGCTTCTTGCACAGATGTCTAGTTCGTCTTATGTTGGTTTCGCTGATGGTGCCTCCCGCAGTACACGCAACTTTTCCTCTGCGGCATGGGTGATCTACGATCCTCATGGTGAGTTAGTAGACCTTTAAGGGGTTTGTCTAGGTTGTACCACGAACAATGTTGCTAAGTATAGTGTTGTGATTGAGTTACTAGCAGAGGTGATTAATCTCAGTATCCGAACATTGGTTGTGAACTTGGACTCTCAGCTTGTCGTCCACCAGCTCAATGGGCGTTATTCCGTTAGAGACCATCTAAGGTTGTATTTACGTGTTAAGTTGTTAGAAAGGGATTTTGATTTCATTACATATCAACATATTCCAAGATGATTTAATACATTAACCGATGCATTAGCTAATTGTGTATTGGACAGACATTTGCATAACATGTAATTTAAAATAGCATAAGAAGCATAAAACACAATAAACACAATAAACCATAAAGCATATGTATATATATATATATATATATATATATATATATATATATATATATATATATATTTATATATATATATATATATATATATATATAATATATATATATATATATATTATATGTCCAAATGTTTGCACCGTGTGCAACTTCAAAAAATAATACATGTTTGTCTTAGTACATCCGGAGACAACATGTCTCTCAAAAAATATGCATGGAAATAAAGCCTAAATATCTAATCCCTATGGTGCTCATGGTAGCACGTCACTGCTCACACTAAACGTCTCAAGGGTCAGTGGATGCGATTGGGCACCCCCACCGTGTGCCTCTGGTACGCTAACGGGACATCCGCTAGCCGAGCATAATCCGGGATCCCTCGAGTGATACCCTCAAGGTTCTGGATGAGTTCTCCTCCCTCAGCGCCCTCCTCCTGAGGATCTGCTACAGCCTGGTTTCTCCTCGTAATAGGAATCATGCCGGCTGCGTGCTCTGGGCCAACATCTACATATGCATATAAATGTTATTAGAACAAGCATGTATTAACAAAAAAAAAATCATAAAACACAAAATCAAAAAGAGGTCATACCTATCTCCTCATCCCAATCCTCTCCCTCTGGAAGTGGGAGATCAGGGTCGCCTGTGAATTCTGTCCCTGCATACGGCCAATCCTCGACCACGATCAGTTGGCGGTGAAGCCACCCAAAAACTCTGGCCTCCATGACATTTGTTGGCCTCCCCCCACTCTAGGCATTAGTGCCGCCCAACGAGCCATCCTCAGCTCTCGAGGCACCGGATCAGGTACAAAGGCCCCTTGGCCCTAAAATATTGGTACCCATTCCAGAATGAATGTCACCAAAATGGAACCATACCCAAACTGCTGCAGTTTGCCACGCTTACCTTTTGTAAGCTGCCTCTTCATGTTGGTCGTCACCGCTGTTGCCCAATTGAAGATGGTCGGATTGAGACACTCTGTAGCCAGTATCAGTTGGTTCTTTGTTGCTTCATGGGGTGCCTATTCCCCCGCAGCTCGTGTGATGTTGAACAATATTTCTCTGAGTATTAGGTCCAGAATAGTGGCGATATCCACTTTTGAGCTGCCGGATCCAAATTTTGCCCCTGGGAAAACTCGAGGTATCACCTCCTCCATCTTCTCACCGAATGGCGTGCTACCTGTCAATAGGGGCACTGGCCCTTTGCGCGACAATCCTGTGATGAAATAGATGTCAGATACGTCCAGTTCCATTAATTGGTCTCATATACGAAACACTTGATCACATTCATCCCAAAGGTTGATTAAATATCGTAAGATCTATGGCTGAGCTCGTAGATAGGACAGGAGGAAGTATTTCTTTAGCCCGCAATTTCTAAGGGCTTCCATACAGTCTTCATTTGCTATGGCCAATTCGTCAACTTTGTCATGCTCTCTTTCCTTCCATTGGAGCACCATTTTTCTTGTTTTCTTGCAATCACAAGGGCAAAAAAATCAATTAGATCTTTGGAAAACTTAGAAATGCAGTGAAATGGCTTTAAAATTGTTAAATTTTGAAACAACGCTGCACTCAGCTGTTGACGTGACTGTTTCTAAAACAGCTGCGCCCATGGGCGCGGGCCTTTGGAGAGAGAGGGCCCATTGGCGCAGGTCCGTGCTCGAAACACGCGCCAATGGGCACAACCTTATTTTTTCAAATTCCCTCCACAGAGGTCGATAAAACAAGCTAGAGCAACTAAAAAATGGACAAAATGGAGTACGAGAGGAGGCCTCTTACCTGGAACTGAAGGCGCTCCGAATGGTCACACGGATTCGCTGCAATCGTCGCCCGAAGATCGCACACCAAACGCACTACTGTCACTCTCCAATGAGGTAAAATTAAAAAAGTAATTTTTGTTTTTACCATTTTCACATATTTATAGCTTTTTTAACCCTAAATAGGTTTCAAAAGTCATTTTTATGAATATTTTAATATATATTTTTGTCGAAAATGGATTTTACACTTGTTTTTGTGCAGCAACAGGTTTTTCTGCGACTTAGGCGACAAAATGAGTTGTATTTTATACTTTTTCAGACTCGGTAAATACATGAAAAAGTCATTATGGAGTCATCTTTCTGCTCTTTTCTAACTCTTTAAACGTGAAAAGAATGTCGAGTTATTCCTCTCGACTCGTTAAACGTAAATGAGAGGTGGTCGTCTTTAAACTCTTTTCCGACCGTATAACAACGAAAAGATCGTCAAACCCTTGTCATTTCAGGTTCGTTAACAGGTACGAAGCGACGTGGTTTCGATCACTTTTTTACATTTTCAGGTCGAAATCACTAATCATGAAAAGTACTCCTCCATCGTAATGGTTGGGCGGTTCTTTCGAGCATTGTTTTATAATTTTTCGGGCTCGGGAGACACAACTTTACGAAAAAGGACACCCCTAGAGTTTCCTTTTCTGCCGTCTTTTCAAACTCTCTAAACATGAAAAGGCGCCGAGTTCTTCCTTTGTCAGACTCTTTAAAACTTAATTACATCGGATTCCGTCGAAATGATGCCTTTCAAGCATATGCTATCCCCGTCAAGCTTGTCATCAAAAAATAATCGGGGTACTCGCCAGAAATGGTGGGGAAAATGGAACCACAATTATTGTCATGTCGGTAGTATGTCGCTCTTGAACATGGCACTTGTCTGCATTCGTGTCTGGGTTGGGACATCTCATCTTATTTTTCACTTGCTTCCGTGGGTTTGGGTGATCTTGTTTGACCTCTCATCTGTTCGTTGCCTTGTCACCATGACGTCTGATGATTTGATGTCAAATACTGCCAAGACCACTTTTGTGCCGCCGATGTGTTCAAGAGAAGTTGACCTCTGCAGAATACTCAACCTCCCTCTGATAACTCACATAATCCTAATTCACAAAACATCTTTTCCTTCTCTATCTCATGTAGATGATGTGGGAAACATTATGGCCCACCTTCGATCAAGGTCACTTCCTGTCGACTTCAGCTCATTATCCAGCGAGTGGACCTAGAGACTCCCTTCAGGTGCCTTGGAGCCTACATGCCTCAATGGCAGGTTCTTCGTGTTCGACGCGAGGTTTTCATCATTGGCCTTCGATCAAATGATTCTACGGGTGTTCGACACCGGCTCACTAATTCGCATGCTGTATATTGTACCTATAGTACCTTGAGGACCATTGTCATTATTGGTGTTACCTCTCGCGTTTGTTAACAATTTTCATCATTGACTGGTAATCAGACGATGTTCCTGCATGTTTGACTTCGACTCCCATATTTGCATGCTTGAGCTTGTACTTTGTTCGGGTCGAGATGGAGCGCAAGACCCTGGGTTTTGTTTGTTAGAATCCAGGTTGTGATTTTGTGGATTATTATGATCATTACATGACTCCTTCGCTGGATGGATGCGACCATGCCTGAGTCTGTTTATCGATCCTCGTTGGATGGCTGCATCCATACCTTGGATATATATTTTTATGTACTCTGCTATGGATGGCTGCGCCCATACCACATATATCATGTACTTGAGATATTAGTTGTACGTCTCCATGCATATTTTCCGGCGGTAGTGTTTTCGGTTGGACATGTTCTTGTAAAGCATTTCACCCCTCTCTCTCTCTAGGGCTTCATGCTTTAAGGGGCATCTGTTACACAGTAATTTGTCACTGTCCCTATTACCCCTTCTCCCGCACCTTGGAGGACTCATTCTAGGACCTGTGAGAAGTGACATGACCTAGAAACACTTGCATTGTATTCCCCTGAGTATGAACTTCCTTTGCCCTGAAGACATCTTTTGCAAAAAACCCATAAAAACAGCCTGTCATGCGGAAAGAGTTAATCTTGCGGACAAAACCAACCTCCCTAGAAGCCTAAGGATTTCTAGTGAAAAACAAGACAATTAAGAGCAATCCTTCTCTAAACATGAATTTATCACACGAGAAATCAAGTGTTTTAGATCCTACCTGTAGTCCAACGCTGTTGTAGTAGTCTAGCCTCGTCGATCCGGATGAGCTCCTCCTTCACTTCGAAACCTACATTCACTAACAATCAAATGATTACATATCACCTGAATATCCCATAAAATAAAACATATTCAACATATAGACCAAGGAGTATATGAAACAACTCATTAATAACAAATTGTTGAGAAGAATGGACTTATTTGTATTAATAGGAAACAAAAGGAACCATTACAACCTGAG
Source organism: Pinus taeda (assembly GCA_000404065.3). NCBI lineage: Eukaryota > Viridiplantae > Streptophyta > Pinopsida > Pinales > Pinaceae > Pinus > Pinus taeda. The sequence goes on along the minus strand of APFE031024506.1, from coordinate 12,208 downwards.
CCTTGGTGTTGTGCAAGTTCCTCCCAGGGTCCAGCAAGAGTTTTCCTTTACTTTGATAAGCTCACCCACTTCCAAATGAAACAAGAAAGGATGGTAATCTCTCCTCACAAGCTTCTACAAGGAAGTCCTAATTCCAGCAGCATCTGCCCTTTGGAATGTTCAGCTTTCAACCTCCCCTCCTTTGGCCCAATG
>APFE031024491.1:287085-318396 GCA_000404065.3 Pinus taeda | reverse complement strand
AATAAATTACTTTTAAGTGTATAATTTTTTATTTTTATTTTTGTGATTTAAATATTTATTTTATTTTCCAAGAAAAACTTCAAACTTTCTACTAAGACAATAAAAAGTTATATTTGTAGATGTATTTAAGCATTCAAAATATTGTATGTCAACAAGAAACATATAGTAATCCATCTATAGTTGATAATATCAATAAAGACGAATCAAACCCGAAAGCCAAAAGGAACCATATCCAAATACCAAGCCTCCCCATTAATGATGAAAACGACCCATAAATACATAGTTGTTTTGACCAAAACAACAAAATTTTGATACCAGAATCTATCACTACATGTGTGTGAAAACTCTTATGACAACACCATCAAAAAGTAAATGACGAAGTTGATAATACAAATTTTGTTGAGTGTCCATTTATATAAAAAATTGTAAGGTGGTTGATCCGACACACGAATCTTGTCTTATTCTACCTCAGTTATGTGTCAAGTACCCATATCCTATTGCAGATCCTCCTTAGAAAGGAGGTCTGCTTGAGTATTTTGCTCCCAATAAATGTGATAGACAATTATGAGATGAAAATTCTGTTTTAAATGCAAGATTTCTTAAAATATTGGAATCAATATATAATTTTGACATGTTTGTTCTCTGTTAAACCATTTTATAATATTCAATGAGTCACCGAAGATTTGAACCAATCTCATCCTCATATGAATAATCCAATACAGTAAAAATTTCAATGATTGAAGTTCTGCATAGTGTGATCTTGAGCCAAGGCCCACCGATGCTTTCAATTTTTTTTTTGTTGACATGAATAACTAACCCCAAGCCGCATTTGTTCTATGATGTACCATCAAAATAAGTCCAAGGAATCTCATCCTTGATCTATTCTTCTCTAACGATCCTAGATGTCTTGACTAGGTTTGACAGGGGGATTAGAGCATAAGTAGAGCCACATTCAACAGCAACATGGGAATGTGAAGGGGACATATCCTGGAATATGCTCCTGTTTCGACCCAGCCAAAGGACCCAAGAGATGATCAAAGGAATATTTCTCATGTTTTCACCTCGGGCAACATTCCACCATATTTTCCAAGCATCCCTTGAATTTTCCCCAGTCCATATTTGAGATATCCCCAAAAGTCTCAAATATTCTTCCCAAATCTTATTGTTTAATAGAGAAGAAATGAAGAGGCGTTGGACTATTTCTTCTAAGATTTTGCAGAGACTACACCAATCGGGTCCTTGTTTATTTCACTTCTAGAGATTATCATAGGTAGTATCTTTATTTTTTTAAGATACACCAAAATAAGAGTCTTGATTTTGTCAGGCTTTTTAATTTCCATAGTGGTTTACACCACCATTCCTGAACCCCCCATTCCCTTCTAACCATAAGGTAGTTGTAACCAAACTTTGGAAAATATTTTCCTGTAGGAGGATGTACCCATCTAAGCACATCAGGTTGATCCCTTAACTAAAAATTTGTACACTCAAGTTCTCTAAGGTAATTCTGCCATTCCTCTTTCCATTAGGGCTCTAGTTGCAGGTTTTTTGGTGATTTCCATCATTCATGCCATATAGTATATAAATCTTCCCTTTCAATATGGTTCAGAAAGTGAAGCCCTTGGGTATGTAAACATACCCAAATCTCTCTTGAGAGAGAGAAACCTTCATTTCATCCCACCCACTGGTCGATGCCTATCTTGTGGTTCTCTCCATTTCCAATGTGCGTAGCCAGACCATATTCGATTACGCTAAAAGAGTCTGACGTCGCCTTCCATAATATTGAAATGTGGGGGTTATTTTGTCAAGTCTTTACAACCATTCATTAATGGGAGTAGGGTCAATATATTTCCTTTTGACAACATCCATCCATAGATTCTCCATTGGTATTAATCTCCACCATGATTTAGCTAGTAATGAGCATGCAAAATATGAGAGATCTTTTATGCCCCATCCTCCTCATTCTTTTGGCCTAACAACTTTGTCCCACACTACCCATAGCAACACAATATCCTCCTTTATTCCAACCCAAAGAAATTGGCTACACACCTTCATGATCCATGAATTTATGCCTTTTGGAACCCATGTTATAGAAATCCAATAGACAAGAATGGAAAGAAGGAATTATTTTATTAGAACCAGTATCCCAACTCTCGAAAGCCATTTATAACTCCAATGTTTTATGAAATTTTCAGTTTTTGGCAAAAGCTAGGGAAAGTCTTGTTTCGTGTAAGTGTCCCTCTTAAGGTGAAAACCCAAATACTTGAAGCTATCCTTCACAGTTTTTTCCTCAAAAGGGAGGACTCACGTAATCCTCGTAACTTCATTCCCCCTGAAACATTCATGAATTAGTGATGATTTCTCTAAATTTATACACATCCCAGTTGTTGCTAAAAACATATTTAGAGAGGCTTTTAAGTCAATGTCACTTCTACTTCCATCACTGAATAACAGGATATTGTCCAAAAATAGCAAGTAAGTGATATACAAATTTATAACTAGTTCTATACCTTTTAGCTCACCTCTTCTCTTCGCGACAAAATGAGTTGAATAAGGTCTTTTGCCGCTAGTAAGAAAAGTAGAGGAGACAATGGACATTCCTGTCAGAGACCTCTTTGGCTGTGAAAAAAGGGGATGTTGCACCCTTAATAATAAAAAAGAAGTTACATTTGATATACATCCCATTACCCAATTTAAGAAACCAATATTGAACCCTAGATGTCCCAACAACATAGAGATATAAAGCTAGCTAATTTGTCATATGATTTAGATAGGTTAATTTTAACTATCAATCCTTTTTTCCTCCTCCGTTTGATGCTATGCAATGTCTCCTCGGCAACCCCGATTGCTTCATTAATTTTCCTACCATCGAGAAACCCAAATTGTTACTTTGAAATATTGCTTGAAAGAATTGGATGATTTAAATATTTAATTATATTAAGTCTATTAAGATATTAGATTTTTTATTTTATTTTATATTTATTTAATTATTAATTTAAAAAAAAAATATTAAAAATATAATATAATATTAGTATTTTTTATATTGTTTATTTTTTATTCACATTCATTTTATATTTCAAAATATTAGTAACATTACCAATATTCTTGACTTCTTAAGTCAGTATAACTATGATGAATTGGGAATGTTTCTCTCATTTCTTTTTTAAGATAGGAAAAATTGTTTAATAATTTTGGTTAATATTTCAATTGATGTCTTACTTAAATGTGTGTGCAAGATGACAAAATCCATTGTCCTCGACGGATTTTATGTGGATTGAAGCAAGGGGCAAGCCCTCTTCCATTGTTTTAAATTTTTATGAGTTGTGCATGTATGTCCTCTACTTTTTCAAAAGTAAGCATGTATGTGGATTGTTTCCACATGTCATTTTTTGTAGTATGTTTTTGATATTTAATATTTTTCTGCGAGAGAAGTCTAATAAGAATTTATCTCTCAAGGAGTCCAATACATGCAAATTTCATTAATGTTTTCATCATCCATATTGTATTTAACATTCATTTCTGCAACTTCTATGGAGACCTTATCAAAACATGGTGTTGCAAGCCATGCTTGAATGAACTTTAACTCTTCTTCATAATTGTCATGTTTCCAAACACATTGGAAGTTAATGATAAAATTAAAAACCTCTACAAAATCATATTGATTATGTTTTTTATTCTCTTCAATGAGATATTTCTCTTCTTGCATTTCTTTCTCTTCCTTTGTCAGTTCCACTTCTTTACTAACCTATGTTGCTCCAAACATGTTGCCTTCCAATTTCTTTTCAGACTCAAGTGTCCTTCTCTAGGCTTATCAATAAGATGTATTTGTTGCACTATATGCAAGCATTCATCATTGCTGACAATTCTTCTTCAAACTTAACATCGTCAAATTGAATTGTTGGATTCACCATAACACTAACTACTTCAATGTAAACTTCATTCTCATCATCAAGTTGTGTTGTTGGATTCACCAAATCATCATCTGCTTGTGGTTGTGTATAGTAGGATTAGGGAGCATCTCTGTGCTCTTTCTTTGTGTCTTCTACAAATTATTCACATTCATCATCCACTTGTGGCTCAGCAAAGTAGGATTCACCAAACTGGTCATATTTAACTTGATTACTCCCTCCTACAGCAAAAATCTTAATGCCAAGCCTCCATGGCTATCTTTACATCTGCAATGAGGAAAAAATACTATCATCTACTCATTCCTTTATGGGTTTCATTGTGAATGTAGTCTTTTTCCTTTTCTCTTCCAAATATTTCAAATAGATCTTGAACATATCAGGTTGTCCCTTTGACCTTCTCATTCTGTTAGCTTTTCTCATTTGTTGAGTTCTGGCAGAACTGCTCAACAAGAAAAACGACTGGCAAACCTAGCAAATTCCTGCAATTGCGCCTCCGTGCCTCTGCGGTGGCTTCTATGCTTCTCAAAGCCTACAAAACAGACAAGTGTATAAATTTCTCTATAAGGACCATGCTCTCACAAAAGCTTTTATAAACGTTTTTTACAACTGATTTGAATATCTGTTGTTTTTTTTAAAGAAATCTTCATGATTTTTTTAAAAGAAACTATAAACAAAGCACTTTTAAGAAAAATACGCGAGAAATTTTAAAATAATGCCCTCAAAGCTCTTTTAAGAAATCACACACGTCTTTTTTAATAGAATTTAAAACAAAACTTTGAATGTACTCCCTTTTTAAAATAGGGTGATGAAGTTTCAAAACATAACACAAAGCACAGAATCGATGTAGTTCTGTCAAATAATTTTAATCTTAACTTTGATTTTAAATGTGCAAATGAAACTTTCCACGCCCAAAAAAAATTATAGAGCAGAGGAGGAGAGCACGTACTACTTGTATTCGAGTAGATCTCTTATTGCGTGAAGATCGCTCGAGCAGGAACTAGTATGATAAGTGAGGCATTGAAGAGAGGTTGAATGCAGGCATTGAGAAGTAAATTGCTTGAAAATATGTGAAGGTTTCAAAAATGACTCTAGAACCTGCTCCCACTCCAACTGAGAAAGCGGCGACTCGTAAGTCATCCAAGAAGACCCCAACAACAGCAACAATCTGCCTCTTTCTACAGTTTGAGGCTTCTTTGAGAGAGTGACTAGTCAGTTATTTTTGTTTTTTAATTTTTAATTTTATTTTAGACGAGATCATCGCACCCTACAGAGAACAAGATGAGTAACATCTGAAATTAACAATTTTTCCGACTCAACGTAGTAGTCTGTGCCGGGTAGCACGAAATTTAAACCAAAAAAACAAAAAACTTTCAAGAACCTTTACACGGTGCTTTGTCATTTTTTGACTTTTGGTGGCTTCGTGCTCTTCAGATTTGTATTTCAACATTGACGGTGGCACGTCCTTCTATATGAAGACCCACGCTTCAGACCTGAACTATTTTGTGCTCCCAATGGAATTCTCTTTCCTTATGAAGATCTGCACTACAGATTTCCAGGACGCCAATAACGTAGAAATGGAATGAGTTAATAACGTAGCCTAATAGTCTTCTGCGGTGCGTTACTGCATAATTTTTGCTTTGTTTAGTTCCCAACTTTCTCCTTTCTGGCTTCTGAAGGTGCTCGCTACCGCTTCGCTTTCGCCCTCCTTCCGGGTTCTTGCTGCCACCTTGCGCTTGTCCTCATGCTCCTTTTCTCTCTTGTTTTCAAAAAGTCTTATGGACCTTTGGTTTTTCTCTAAGGAGTTGTATGCAGGTTAAGCTCATGTTAGAGAATAAAAACGCCATGTTAGAGAATTAGAGAATACAAAACACCATGTTAGAGAATTAAAAACATGGTGTAAGTCTTAATATTCACATTATTCCATAGTTGTTAAATAAAATTAACAAAATAATTAGTGAAATCTCAACTAAAGTGAACTAAATTCAAAACTAAATTCAAACTTACTATAAAGTGAACTAAATTCAAACTTACTCTAACACTAGATAGACAACTATAAATTGTTAGTTAAACTTAACTAAACTTAATTCAAAATGACTATGGCACTTGGATGGAAAATTCATAATGTAATTGGCAAATTTCACAGAATAGAAATGAAACCAGGATAAGAATTAGAATGAGAATGTCAATGGGGTCTTACTACAGTAGTGATAATTAAATTAAAGAATGAAACCAGACTAAGAATTGAAATGAAAGTGTCTATGGAATCTTGCATAGACAATGATATCGTGCTCTACAAATTAATAATAAATTGAGAATTTAAATTGAGAAATCCCATTAAAAAAAAAAAAATCTTTTTGAAATAATAATAATGAAACTGAGAAATAAGTAAAAATACCCCATTTAAAATTTAAAATAATTGATTTAATGTTGATTAGAAATAATTAAAATTAATAGTAAAACAAATAAGTTATTATAAAAGAATGGAAATGAATTGAAATATATTTAACATGGATCTAATGAAAAATTAATAGAACTATTGAAATTGATATTCCAAATGAAAATTTTCGGAATTTTAATTATTTGTGTTTCTTATTTTGTTAGAATGTTGTGGTGGTTGGTATCAAGTATGTGTTTTTGAAAGAGGTTTTGAAAAAATGAAATAAAATGACTCTATTGTGAAAAAATAAAATAAACTGACTCCATTGATTGCATACAATAAATCTGAGACTGAAGAAATCACCCTTGGAATAGCTAGCTCTCAGATATACATAGTGGGACACAACGAAACCTCCAGAGATAGCTTGCTTTTGGACCATAGCCAAGGGACTACATCGCCATAGACTAAGTGATGTCCTTTTGAGGGCAGTAGCTTCTTTCAGATTCAGTCACCTGAGACATCGCAAAACAAACATCCACGTCGTGTGTGTGGTGCTTGAATCGGCTGTCTGTGACAAATATTTAATAATGTATCGACGGTAGGGTTACCCTGCACCCTTGCTATGCCAGTGGCAAGGAAAGTAATGTTGTTCAGAGGTTCAGAGTAAATTCAAATTGAGAACATGAGATCAGAATCTTCACACACTGCATATTTCCAAAAGCATGTGATGTCCCAACAAAAAAGAAGTGCCAAGGAAATAATTCCCCCTTCCGATGAAAAAATCTATAATTGAGCACTCCTAGCAAGGACACATGATGTTTCAGTGCTGAATATACACGTTGCAACACGAAGAAAGCACGAAGAAACCTCGAAGTACCAGTTCTCAGCGCTCTCCGGGGGTTAATGGCTGTCCTGTGGGGGTGGTTATTTGTCTCGGACAGCGAATTGCCTTTGGCCAAAAAAATTTCAAGAAATTTTGTTGTTGCAGTGTTTAAATAATTTTTTGTCATGGTAAAAATAGTTTCAATACTATCAAGAATATCTGAAACACCTAAAACTCCTAAACTTGACAGCTAGATTTTCAAAACTTTTTACCAGAATACGCGTACTTTTGCATCTTGGCTGTGATCCATTCATGTACTTTGAAAATGTCAGCTCCATATCTAATTTGGTGATTTGATCGAGTCAGTTTTAAATTAATTTTTGCTGTTATGACGAACGTAGGAGTGGGGACGGGGGAAATTTTAGAGTAGCAGTGTGGCTTCTCTAAGCGGAAGCTGTGACAACATCTGTGCACGCTGCAGTTTCTGGGCTTGATTAAGACCCGAGGCAGATCTTTGAATGGTGTCTGGGCTTGTGACAACAGCTGTGCACGCTGCAGTTTCTGGGCTTGATTAAGACCCGAGCCAGATCTTTGAATGGTGTCTGGGCTTCCTAATTTTCGCTTTTGTGGGCCAATCTAGAGTGGACGATATAATACAAAAATCCGATTGATTGAAGCCCTATGTCACTGAACACAAAATATAATGATGGTAGTGACTGTAAATAGAGATTTTCACCGTGGGGTCGTCCTTTGAACTTATTTTTTTAGGTTTATCGACTTGCAGAGCCTTTTTCAAAATTAGATGCTCTGTAAAAACAAGTAAATTCAAACATAATCATGGTAGTAACTGCAAGACGTTATTCCTATATAAAGATTATAGAGGAGGGGTCGTCCTTTCAACTTACGTTTTAGCATTATTGACTTGCAGAGGTTTTTCCAAGACAGAAATAGATGCTTTGTACAAAGTAAAAATTCCAAATACTTGACATATATACATCTTGATGTGCATATTTTTCAATTATGAAATGATGAAACACTGCATTTATCGCTGCAGTCATTCCACGAAATTATTACGACTTGTGCGGATGATTTTGACTTCGACTGGTGGAATGGTTCCGTGATGTTTACATTAAAATTTATAACAAAAGTTTTCTTTTACTTCATACGGTAAAATGTTAAATTTTAAGTATATGGTTGAAATTATAAAAATTTAAAAATTCTGAATATTAAATGTATTTATTTAGAAAAAACTTTTAAAACGTAGTGAAGAAAATTAATTAAATTACCAACTACTATTATAAATAATTATAACAATTATATATATATTAATTATCACAGTTTTATAAAATGGTTCTCGAGGATAGGGGACAATATACTTTATTTACAAAAGGAAGGTGTAATGTTTTAAAGGATGTAAAACTGACAACACAATTTAGAGAGTTTGAGAAACTTGTTGAGAGTAGGGCTAAGGGGAGTTTCAACACAAGAATGACATGTAATAGCATGAGTCTTACAAATTAAAGGAGCATGAGAAGAAATATGTGGTTTATGGCCTAGATTTAGTTGTTGTGCTGTTATACACGTCTTTAAAATGTGGATGCACTATTTAGTAGGCATGAAGTTTATATATTGATAATAGAATACATTAGTCTAAAATATTTGTTAATGTAATATGTGAGGGAAACTAGGTGGATGGCATTTTGATGTGAATATAATTTTGATATAAAACATGTTAAAGGGAAAGAAAAAGGATAGCTAATTCCCCAAATGAAAGGACGTTGTATGAGATAAGGGTGAGTAAGACGAAAACATATTTTTCTAGACAAACAAACATGGCAGTCTCAATCGATTATAATTATTTAAAAATTTATGAACATGTAAAGGGTGGAAATTTCCAAGAAAGTCATGGGGATTGTAAAATCAATAAAGAAGAATTATTTTTACATAAAAATAGACTATATTCCAAATGAACGGGAATATAAACAATTAATTTTGGCGAAATATCACAACAAACCATATTTTGTGCACCAAGGATACTAGAAAATTATTTTTGCACTAAAAAAATGGTTTTTGGACTAGAATGAAAAGGGAGGTCAAAGAATACTTACCAAAATGCCAAGAATGACAATTAGAGAAAGAAAAGCAATCAACATCCAACAGAGTTCTTGAATCCCCTACTAATTCTTGTGTGGAAATGGGAAGTGATATGTTTGGATTTTATCACTCGTCTACCCCAAACTAGAAAACTGCATGACTCTATTATGGTAATGGTGAATAAATAAACTAAGGAAACTCACTTCGTTACTATTTAGTCCACCTAGAAAGCAACACAAGTGGAAGAAGTTTGTATGAAGGAGGTTTTTCGACTACACGGAGTACCTAAGACTTTAATATCAAATAGGGATGTGAAGCTCACATCGAATGTGTGGAAATATTTGTTTGTTGGGTTAGGAACACAATTAAATTTTAGTAATGCTTGTCATTCATAGACGAATACAAAAAAATAATGAGTTAACGAGGTATTAGAAGACATGTTGCAAATGTATCTTTTGCACCATTCTACTAAGTGGTAAGATTATCTACAATTAATAGAATTTTACTACAATAATGACAACCCTCTTATGACAGAGGGTGTCATGTTCCTTTAAATTGGTGTAAACCGGAAGACAAACTCATGTCAGCTTCATATCAGTTGCAAGAGATGGAAGAAGTGATAAAGAAAATTAGTCATACTTTAAAAGTTGCCCAAGATCAGAAGAAAAGATATGCTGACCTAAAAATGACACATAAAGAATTCAGTGTAGGAGAATTTGTCTATGTAAAACTAAAACCGAAGAAGAGCTCCCTAAAGCTTCAAAACTTTTCTAAGTTAGCTCCATAATTTTGTGAATAGTTTGAATTTTTGCAAGGATTGGGTCAATGACTTATCAATTGGCATTACCAGTGCATGTTGTTGGCTTGTTGGGGCCTAACCCAGGTTCAGAGTTAGTTAGCCAAACAAATCCTGGTACTACTGGCCCTTTCAACAACAGTCCGTGGAGTGTGGACTGAGGTCTCACCCGAAGTAGTATGGGAGGGTGCTAGAACCAGGTTTCTGCACCCTTGAGATGTCCGAGAGGTTCAACTGGTCCCACTGTTTGTCCCTGCGCACAGGTCACTCTGCGCACTTCCCTGTCCCTTACACCCTTATGCACTACCTTCGCGCAACCTTAACTAGGGATTGTGGAGCTTCCCCACTGCTAGAGCCACTCTTTGTGCTATTACCCACGATCTTACTTATCTTCTTATACCAGTTAATTACCTTCGCATACTCGGATGTCTTATGTTATAATTAGTTATACAAAACATTCAAATAAGTTCGCACAACATATAAACATTAATACTTGCAAATTATACCCAATCATATATTAAACCAGAAAAAGATGCATAGAAATATGGTGAAATTTCTCTTTATTGATTCATCTAATGGTTACAGGCTCGACCTGCCCTACGCACTCAGTTGCAAGAGTCTGCGCACTCACTTGCGGAGTACTAGGCCTCTACACACTTAGCCGCAGAGCTTCCCCTACTCTACGACCCAAAGACACACTTTACACTGCTTCTTAATCACTTAGACCTCTAATGCTCTTCTATTTTATCTTCTCCATTAGTTATCTTATACACTTAGACCTCTAATTCTCTATTTATACAATCGGATGGTTCGTGGACCATGGGTAGGTCTATCCAGCCAACTTTACATTACAAAACCTAGGGCAGACAACCTATGACTATTATAATTTCATGCCCCATGCCTGCAATTCGTAGAGCTTTTACAAAAAGATTCAGTCAAAACTTCGGTTTTAAGCCCCAAAACCTACCTTGGGGAGATTCCATGCCCAACAAGACCCCAACACAAACATCATGACTCGCCCTCGAGTCACTTTGTCAACATGGAGATCTTTTTGCAGAGTCCTTCCAACTCTGTTTGAATTGCGGCAAGGTTGACAATGCACTAAGATGCTACCCGATGGATTTGCTGCATGCGTTGTTCTGAGACCGTTGTGTCGAAAGTGCTTCTCTGCATCTATGCGTGTATCCCCTGCATGTCTGTGAGCTTGCATTCAACTTCTGCTGTGATGGTGAAGGCCTCGTTGATCCAAGGTTCAACACGTGCCTCCAAGACTGCTTCCTTGTGTCATGTTACGTCCACCTGTTCTTTTAGAGATTTGGCCTGTTGCATCCGCATGAGGCTCTAAGTGAGGGTCACCATCTACGTAGTTCCTTTGACATTGTCATACTCCTATAGGAGTCCTCGCGTCTGTGTCTTTAAGCATTGGATGTTGGGATCCTCCTGCAAATTTGTAAGGACCTCAAATGATTCTTCCAACATGCTAGCGCAGTCTCGCACTGCACTACCAATTTTGTCCAATCCCACTGTAACAGTGCTAGCACGTTGTTCTCTGACTTCTGGAGGGGTGGACGGCTGCGCCTTTAACCGTAGCTTGGCGATCTGAAGGTTTTGGTCCAGCTAAACCTTTGTCACTTCCTACCTCGCCTCACGCACCCCTGCTGCTAACCTGTGGATGCACAGCTCTGCTGGTGTGTCTGCTAGGATGGTCAGCTCCGAGATGCTTTGACAAGCTTCATCTACTACATGTACCAACTGTCAATTTTGCAACACCACTTCATTATGCTACAATCTCAACTGTTCGATATTAGTTTCCTGCTTGCCGAGGACTTATAGTGTGCGGCTCTCTGTAGCCCACAGTTCTGCAGCTATCCCATCCTGTAAAACATATAAGGTCTCCTACAAGAATGCAGCCATGTTGATGCCAAGACCCTTCAGCGGGCTAACCATAGGCCTATTGGCCTCATTTGTTGTCATTAGTGCCCCTTCTGGCAGCACTATGGTATTCGTCACTTGAGCATGCAACATATGTTCTGTTGCCATTGTTTCGACTGTGAGGCTGGTCGAAAGGGTACCAGCCTGAGGAGGGTGCACCTACAACTCTTGCAACTACGCTCTGAGGGTCCCCAACACATTCTGGTTCTCCTTCATGAAATTCTGGAGGGCCTCGAAGGTGACATCGCACACTGTCTCACCAATGTCATGCAGATCACCCTCGGTTAGGGTGATCAAGTCAATAAACAACATTGATGCCTTAACCTTCTTGTGTGACCCTATCCACTCGGTTGGGTGCTAGCACTTCAACTGTGTTGACGCAGTTTGTGGGTCCATGCCTCCCTCTTCTTCCTCTGCTTCCTGCCATTGAGAAGGCAATGTTTGGCCTTCACACGCCTTCATGGCTGCCTCCTGCATTACTGCTCCTGCTGCGACCTTTTCCTGTTTAGTTGCTACCTGTACAGCGTCCCTTGCCACCCACGCTTCTGCTGTTGCTTCCTCCTTCCTTCTTTTTTCTGCCAACTATACAATCCGCAGTTTGGCCTCTTCTTTCTTCCTTTGTGCCACTCATTTCTCTATCTCTGCGATGTTTAGGGTGCGCCATTCCAGCAACCATGTCTTCAAGAAGTTGAAGATGACACCGTCTGTGGCTACAAAAGGTAGTTTCCTCCATTGTTTTGTTGGGTCCTTGCACACTGTGATGTATATGTTATGGATGTCCACTTTGAATTCTGCAAAACTCTGTAGGCTATTGTAGATAGTGGGTGACAACCGCAACTTGTGGTTGATCCCCATTCTAAGGTTCATCTCCATAAACACCCATAATATTTTACTTTCGTGGATCCTATTGTCATCCTTTGTGGCTGAGAGTGAAGTGTACTTCACAGTCTTTGGTAGATCCCTGTCAATTGTGGGGAATTGACTATCTTTAGATAATTCCCCTACGACAAGAACTATGGACAGTAGAAACCATGCATAGTGGAACGTTTTGCCATGTTCTTGAGCTTTGCGGAAATTTTCCAAAAATTCCTTGTAGAGGAACTCAGACCAGTCAAAATAGACCCCCTCCATGCACTATTGAGCAAGTGCTATGACCAGCGTGGGTACCTCATCCGCACAGCACTTGTGCATAACCTTACCGGCTAGTATTTGGGTCACCACTCTCATTGGTTTATCATTGATCCTAGATATCACGTAGCCCCTTTTCTTCTTTGTCAGCTTGTATTTCTTCTTCATGGTGTCCGTGATGGCGAAGTCAATACTCTTCCTTTCTCAGATTTCCATGGGGTCCTCTCCTTTGCATGGAAGCCAGGAAATGTGGTGAATCAAGTCTGCCGTGAAGCGGATAGGATCCTCCAACCACACACACCCATCATGCACGAGAGAGAGCAACTACCTTATGATGAAAATGGTTATTGGGGTGTGGTGGAAGTGTGGCACCTAGAGAAGGTTAAGTAGCCCAGCCTTTTCCACTCCATGCAACCACTTTCGCGGCTCTAATTCTGTGACCCCTACCGCGATCTTCTGCTCGGGCTTCACGAGGTGCGAGGTCTCAAGGTGAGGGAACTTCTCGTGGTTGATGAGGTCCCAATCTTCGAATTTTATACTCGGCACCTGTCCTAGGTGCGTCCCTTCAAAAATAATGTTATCTGGGAGGAGTGGAGTCTGGAGTGAGGTCTTGGTCTCGTCAAGGTCCTTGGGCACTTTATCCTTCCCTTTCTGCGGGGGGACATAGGCGAGCAGCTTTATCGTATTGTGTGCAAGCTTAGTTTCCTCCCCCATGCCTTCGTCCTCATCGTCTTCGATAACTATGATCTTCAAGTCTTCTTCATCTTCATTGGACTCTATGGTGACGACTTTCCCCTTGTCCTCCATTGACAGCTTGGTGCGTAGTGGGTTCCATGGGGACACACGTACGGGAACCATCGCTTGTTTGTTTTTCTTGGATCTTGGTGTGCATGGTGATTTTGGAATTTCTCTCACAACCTCGACACCTTTTGGAGCATCCCCCATAGTCAAGGCCTGCGTGGCCTCTTCGGTGGTCATTCTTATTATCTCCATAACTTCCTTAGCTATTTCCATCGTGTGCGTCCATAAATCTAGCACTCACGAACTCAAGGGCTCAATCAACGCTTGACACAAAACAACCAGGGCTCTGCTCACTAGCTAAATTTGCGAATGACCAAGTGTTGTTTGCTGGGAAGCCCCTTGTAATTTATAGCATTTTTTGAATTTGAATACAACCATTCACCCTAAATCCAGTTCATTAATGTTCCCTTGGTGGAAGGTTTTCCCAAATCATGCCATTAAATCACATCTTAAATACCCAACGCCCGCTCCATTTGGTCTCAAGTTAAGCATCCCATCATGAATAGTGACTTCAATGGTCATTTCCTAGCCAACCCATGCAACAGTGCAACCTCCTGTGCACAGTCACGGACCTTGTGACTCTTTGATTCTGCGTGCAGCTCGAACATTGCGCAACTCTTGGCCAAAGTAGCTTATAGTCCCACGCTTCCTTTCAACTTCCTTGAGTGCTAAGACTGTACTTCCCTTGGCTAGTCAGGTGGTCACACCATTTTTGTAGAGTGTCATCCTGTCATCCATCACGGTTCTTAGAAAATACCCACTTTTTGATTGTTACAGCCGGCATCCCGCACTTTGTCATCTGCAATGCGCTATCTTGGTCGATTCACTTAGTAATGTGTGGTCCAAGCCAAGGCATCAGACTTATCAAGTCGCGATGACAAGCCTCAAACCTGTCACTGTGATCATGCGCATCCTGCCTTATCACCCTGGTACTTTTACAGAGAATATAGTCGTTCATCTCGTCCTCCAGGTTATTGACTTTTGTGTCCACCAGAGCACTTTTCTTCCTTAATCGTACCCTTTCTTTTTCAAGTTCTTGGAGCCTAGAATTTCCTAGTTGGATTTCTTCTTCCAAGGTTCTATGAACCATCGTATCTACCAGTGCTATCATGTGCAGTCTAAACTTTCCATGTACTATAGGGTTTATAGCATTTTCTTTATACTCCAGCCTTGGCGATGCCTGCGTAGTCAGGTTCTTACACATGGTCTATAAGCCCATAGAACCGTTGGTACATGGAGGTCCCATTGATTACGCTTCGCATTGTGGATTTTGTTCATCACTTTGTGTAATTTGTTAAAGGCTTCTGTGTGGATATCCTTCTGTGCACATGGTCTTCCCATACTTCACGGTCCTAGCCAGAGGGGTCATTCACATGATTGTCTTACCTGCACCTACTTACAGATCGTGTCTCCTATCGTGAGTACTATGTGCATTCGTGCAAGTTTCGTACCATATGCCTGTATCCACCTGGATAGGTGGGTGTGCAGGTCGTTTTGTTTGACAATCTTGTCTATCAATCACATCAGAGGCTTCTCAAACGACGTGTACATCATCCTTTTGCATTCTCCCTAGTCCTCAAAACCTCTTTGGTGCATATCCCACCATTTGGTGGGCATAGCGTGTGTTGGTCACTTTAATTGCTTATTAATTCAAACAACCAAGTGCTAGATGAATTGTCAACGCATGGAAGTCTGTTTATTTCAAAGGCAACCACACACTATATATGTTCAATCCCAAAAACAATGAAAAGTTGTAGTAACAATTACACTAATAACACCTTGCTTTAAACAAACTGAAGCTATACTCTAAGTTACAGCAAGAACAATCTCTCTATCGTAGATAATTATCAGAAGAATCTTGGATTACATTAAAAAGAACAATCTAGGAAAAGAAATCAATCTACAGAGGAAAAGACAAGTTGTGTTATAATAGAGAACAGGACCCTATTCCCCAAGCAGGAACCTTCAGCACCCATTTCTGATTACTATGCTTCACAAACTCACTCTGTAAACCCAATTACCAATTAAAATAATCACTTATTAGCTATGGATGAATTTATGAAAACAATGCAATAATCAAATGGAAAACAGAGTTTCAGCAATAAGTATAGAGTTCCAATAACGTGTAAGCAATTTCAACAAACAAAGTTTAACAAGGTATGAATGAAAAATAAAACTTAACACACTACATGAATTAATGGGTGAATCTTGTGATGAAGGTGACCCTTTCCTTCTCACAAGATTCCCCAAAAAATGGAACTATGAAGGAATGCTCAAAACAATATTTTATTCATCTGTCAATGTGTCATATTATAAAAGATTCAAGTTCCTTTACTTTCAAGTAGACCTTCCCATGGTCTGTTTGTCATCCTTATAATGTTGATGTCTCCTCCTTTTAAAGAGGAGACATCTATCTTTAACTCGATATGGTAAAATAGGATAACTGGTTCTTCCATTAACAAAATGATGTTACAATGGTTATGACAATGCCAACTTTGGAATGTAGTTGTTACGACCAATGTAACAACTCCTTCGATGATCTCCTCTTGTTGCTGCCAAATCTAAGATGCAAATCACAGGCTGTTTCAGAAACGAGATTTGCACACTGTTCTAACTGTTTCAGCGATGTAGACCGAAATGATAAATCTGTAGTCTTAAAACTATTTAAACAACTATCCGGTCAACGATTAATTATGAAGTAATGTAAAATTATATGTAAAACAAATTAAACATATAGAAATGAGAAGAAATGCTATATACCTTTGGAAAATGGATGAAAGTAATAACATGGACTTTAAATATGGATTGAAAAAGGGTGGAATGATAGAAAAATATGTGAGCAAAAAGGTACAATATAGGGTCCTAACATCCCCCCCAACTGAAAGGGTTGCATGTCCTCATGCAACTTCACTCTGAATCTGAATCTGGGTACTAGGCCTTAGAGTGAAAATTACTTAGGCAGTAACTATAGAAGATATTGTCAGCTAGATCTCTAAACCTGTGCACATTTTGTAGCCTCTGCCATGCTGCTGCTTCTTCCTTTTTAGTCAACCTATAATGAGCCTTCTATTCTTGTGCTAGCATCCATAGAAGAGGAAAACAAAAATGATATCCTATCCATTTTTCAGCACATTGCTCAACACATCTAATATAGTTGGGTACCCTTGAGATTGATGCTTCAAGATTAGGGGGACTAAAGGGTTTATATCATGCCTTTCCTTAGAGGACTGTTGCCTAAATAAGTTGTTTTCTTTTAAGGCAGCAGCTTCCTTAGTCTTAACAAAATGTTGGCAGTCTTGTAGCTCTGTTGCTTGTAGTTGCCTAACGTGTTCAACCATCCCTAGTTCTTTCAAAAATTTACAATACTCCCAAATGAAAGTGGCAGGATTTTGTGGCTCTAGACGAATCCACAGGAGATGGTTTTCCTCATTATGCCTTGCTGCAAGAAAGGCAGTCTTCCACGTGATCAGATTGGCAACGAAGGAGGAAAATGCCCTGATCTGAACATCACCAACTAAAGGGTTAAGATTTATCTTCCTATTTTTAGGGATAGCCTCATTGTAGAGATAAAACTCACAAAGAAAATTTTGATTAGTGGCGAATGCTTCTGTGAAAGTTTCCACAAACTACTTAGGTGTAGATACTTCATGAGGTCTCCCATTTTTAATTGCCTTTTTATGAAAGAATGCTAAGTGTTCTGCAAGAAAAAGAGAATAATTGCAAGATGGTTTCCTGATAGCTAATAATTTGTGAACCAAATCAAACATAAGTTATAGTTTACCTTTGAGCTCTTTATTCTCTTCCTTCTGTGCACGAGACTGATAGAGTACTTTCTCTAAGGCTTCCCAATTTGAATATATATGATTTTGCCAGAGTGATTTATGCTCCTGCAAGATCTTATCTTGCGACATAACATATTCTTTCTTCCATTTATCAATTTGTTCTTCAGTACTGCAAGTCTGAGTAAAAGCAGTTTTTGTAGGCTGAGGTTCAATCTGAGTAAAAACCATTTTTGTAGGCTGAGGTACAAGATCTTCAGCTTTAACAGTCACAGTAGGCCGAGGTATTTGTGGTTTAGCTTCTTTTTCAAAAAAGAATTGAAGGCCCTGTTGGTTCTTGTGTGACAGTAGGGTGTTCCTCTTTGATTGCAGAAGAAGTGGATGTAAGGGAGGCTTCAGGCAGTGGGATTTCAACTATTTTATACCCGGCTTGCTCATAAATGTTATCGCATTGGCTACACATATATACCTTATACTGGTCTTTCTCTATACTTTTCTCGGCCATGAATGTTGCATGGGCTAAAGTGTACAAATTAAGCTCTCTGTCGTAGGATTCCCTTACCGTTAGTAATTCCTGCTAATAAGCTTCAAGTTCTGATTTTAGAAACTCATTTTCGTGTAAAAGAGAAGCCAGGGTGATTGGGCTTTGTGTAGCAGTCACAGTCTTAGTAGCTGGTTCTTGTGTGGTAGCTATTGAATGAGTAGCTGGTTCTTGTGTAGCATCTACATGATGTGCAAAATCCTGAGCATCCATATGTTGTATATCAACAACTGGTTCTTGTGTGGTAGCTACTGAATGGGTAGCTAGTTCTTGTGTAACAACTATGTGCTGTGAAACATCTTGGGCATCTGGATTCTATATATCAACAACTGGTTCTTGTGTGGCAGCTACTGAATGAGTAGCTAGTTCTTGTGTGACAATGCCTGTTCTAAAGGAAATGATGTCATAAAATCCTGGGCATCTGGTTCTTATGTTTCAGTGCCCAAGGGTGAGATAGGTAAAGATTCGGGGACTTGGGACTGTGGTGGGGTATGGGGTTTTAGAAAAATAGGTGGGGAATTTAGGATGGTGGCAGGAGTTTCCACTTCAGTAGATGCCCTCATTCATCTTCGAGGTAAAAAGGTAGGGAGAGTATTAATTTTCCTTTTATGAGTGTGTTTTTAATGAGGGGGAGGGATATAAAAAATGGTGGCTTCTTTGGTTGAGGCCCCCGTTCATCTTTTTGGTAGGAAAACAGTCTTAATTTGCCTTTTTCTTTTTAGCATAGCGATGGGAAGGATATCCTCAGAATCATCACTAGGAATATGAAAGGTAGGATTAGATGATTCTACTAAATTGTGGGATGGAGTTGATGTGGTGGGAAGGTCCATTGGATTGAATGATTTCGCTGGTGGGAGTTTTAGGCGATCAGGAATGCTCTCTGGTTGCTGCTCGTGGGGATTTTCAAGAATTTATTGAGGATTTTCAGCAACTTACTAAGCGATTTCAGCAGCTTGCTCAGGGTCTAGGGGTGGATTATTGGGAGGAGAGTGTTATTGAGAAAAACCCCTCTGAATTAATAGATGGACAGGATGGTGATGGGTGAGGGAAAGGAGTGGGAATTTTACCTGTCTACAGTAATGTGACATATTCTTTATTCACCCAAGTAAATAATAGAGAATATTTAACAGTTGAACATGTCTCAAATGATTTAACAAGACAAAATCATGATGATAGACTATGTAGTAGCGACCTTCACAAGTAAGATAATGTTTGACAAATTCAGCAACCGTCAGCCATGGAGGTGGTAATGAGTGAAGTCAGACACCCCAACCTTTGGGCTCAACCTGCTCTCCTGGCAGGAGAAAATCCTGTTGTGCATTCAAAATGATATGCTTGCGACTAAACCATTGAGTGCCAATGACTAGTAGACTTGAAACCTATGTTATGTCATGCTCTAAGATCAGAATTCAAACTCCCTAAATAGTAGAATGGTCCTCCTATAGAGTACGTGCAAATTCAAGGACCTGTTGTGGATCGAATCCCTAAAGCCTCTAAAAATATCCTACCCAGCCTACCCATTGAAAAATATGATATACCTATGGATGTAATTCAAGTAGAGCTATCGAGCCAGGCTCATGTCGAATAACAGGTCCTCCCATACTTAACCAGCTTTGGTAAAATGCATAGTCAAAAACAGAGTTATAACACTTCAGATAGAGTAAATTTTGCGAATGAGAACATGGAGTAACAAAACAGAGGTGAGGTGATAAGACGTGATAGTGGGTAAGAAAAATGATGGTAATTGGCTTGTTGTGAAATGATGGTGTATAATCTTGGTATTCCCCCAACTACGGCTGAAATAATGGATTTAAATATATGGGGATCATGGTAATAATGACATAATCTTCTCATTTAACCGTAGTTTAACAATACTTACACATAATATTTACATACCTCATGTTTACCTTTAATTCATATTTTGAAAAATATAGTGCTCATTGATAATAGATCATCAATAGTCATGGAAGAAGCTTTTGAAACATGAAGGTGATTATATTAAAAGTCTGTATAGTCATAGGAGAAGGCAGTGAAAGGACAAAATTAGCATAAAAATAATGGAAGAAGTGATTTTCATGACGGAAAGTGTTGTGTGGTGATGTCTTTTGAAAAGAAATGGTGTTTCAGCAATGGGAAAATCGGTAAAGGGTAGTGTTTTAGAAACAGGAAAATGGGTAAAGGATGGTGTTTCAGCAACAGGAAAATGGGTGAAGGGTGGTGTTTCAACAACGGGAAAGATAGGGAAAATGTTATTGAAGAGTATTGTTCCAGGAATGGGAAAAATAGGGAAAATGTTGTTGAAGAGTACTATTTCATTGATGAGAAAAAATAGGAAAAGTGTTGCTAAAAAATGATGGAAAACATGGGGAAGAGAAAGGAGGGGAAATGATGGAAATGTTACTGAAAGATGGGGAAGTAAACTATGGATGGATTGAAATGAGATGAGAGTGCTTCACAAGATGAAGCTTGGATCTACTTGTAATAGGATTGTCCTTTTCAATCAGCCTTTCCTAAATCTGGAATCAGTAAAATAATCAATTGCAACATGCCAACCCTTGACAGGGATTATTAGTTAAGAAATCTAATCTAATGCTAAAAATACAATGCAGAAATTAGATGCAATGAGGGGTACCAGGCTCCCCCAACAAGAGATAATGTGAATCTTCCATGCAAGTGGCATTAAAATCCTCTTTGGAAATGGGTCACTGGTACAAATGGAGCCGATGACCATTTACTAATAATGGTGTTCTAGAATCATCAATTGTTAGGAGCCTTACTATTCCATTGGGAAAAATAGTATCTATTTCGTAAGGTCCCAACCATCTTGTACGTAGTTTCCCTTGAAAATTTTCAAACCGAGAATCATACAATAAAGCCCAATTGCCTTTTTCGAACTACTTATGCTTGATGGTTTTATCATGCCACCTTGTTCTTTGTTGTTGGATCATAGTTGTTTGATGAATGACATCTAATCTCCTTTCATCCAATTCTTGGAGCTGCTACAACCTGGCTATCTGTGCATCAATCAAATCAAGGTTAATAGCTAAAGTAGTTCTTAAGGTTTTGATTTCAAATTCCATAGGAAAAACAACACTTTTACCATAAACCAAATCATAGGGAGAAGATCCTATATTATTTCTATAGGTAGTTTTGTAAGTCCATAGTGCTTCAGGGAACCTTTGAGACCAATCCTTCTTGTTTTCCTTCACTATTTTTGTTAGAATGGCTTCTATAACTTTGTTTGTACTCTCCACCTATCCATTGGCTTGGGGGTGGTATGATGTAGTCATTCTATGATGAATATGATATTTTTGAAGGGTGGTTTTAAAACCATGAGAATTGAAAGGAGGTCCTCCATCTGTAACTAGCTCTCTAGGCACTCCAATTTTGACATAGATTTCTTCAAATAGAAAAGCTAAAACAGATTCTTCATTAGCTCTAATCAGTGCTTTAGCCTCCATCCATTTAGTCATCTAATCTGTACAAATCAATATGTAAACTCTTTGATTGGATGGAGGATTAATGGGCCCTACAAAGTCTAGAGCCCATGTTTCAAAGGGTTCAAGTATTACCTAGGGATTCAATGGCATTTCATCTCTATGATTAGGTTGACCCATTCTCTAATAGCTATCACTGGCCTGAACATATTTCTTTGCGTCCTTGAAGAGTGAGTGCCAATAATAACCCATCCTAAGAATTTTATGTGCCATTCTCTTATCGGCGAAATTCCCTCCACAAGGGCCATCATGGCGAGCCTTCAGTATATCATAAACCTCATCTTATCTAATGCATCTTCAGATTTCATGATCAAGTCCTGTGTAGAAAAGACACCCACTTATCCAACTATACCGAGCACTTTGTTGAATGATCTTTCTTTTCTCTCGATGTGATAGGTGTGATGGTAACTTCCCTACAACCAGATAATTGGAAATGCCTACGTACCAAGGTGAGTGAGCAGATACTGCAAATAAATATTGATCGGGAAAGGAATCATCTACTGGAGTATTATCATCATCTTTTAACCGAGAAAGGAAATCAACAACTACATTTTCTTTACCTGGTCGATCTATAATTGTAATATCAAACTCTTGTAATAACAATAACCACCTGGTGACTCAAGAATCTGTGATAGATTTGTTCATTAAATACTTAATATCCGAGTGGCCAGTATGGACAAAAGTAGAGTAACCAATAATGTAATGTCAAAATTTATTAATAGCATAAATGACTGCTAAAAATTCCTTTTCAGTAACAGTGTAATTAAGCTTGGCAGGAGTCATATTCTTACTAATGAAATAGATAGCATAAGGAAGATGGTTTTCTTCTTGTCCCAAGATAGCTCCAATTGGAGTATCTGAAGCATCAAAGGATATATGGAAGGGAAGTGCCCAATCAGGTCCCCTTAAAATAGGAGTTGTAGATAACTGATGCTTGAGTTCATCAAATTATTTCTAGCAAAGATTAGCCTACTTGAATTCAAAATTTTTCATAAGTAACACAAACAAAGGAGTAGCTATTTTGGAAACATTTTTGATAAATATTTTGTACTATCCTGCATGTCCTAAAAAAATTCTTACATCAGTTTGTTTTCTAGGAATAGAAAGGTTTTGAATTACCTGTATTTTGGATGGATCTACCTGAATTCCCTGAAATGAAATAAAGTGTCCAAGTACAATTCCTTCATTCATCATAATATGACATTTTTCAGTACTTAAGGAAAGGTGAGCTTGTACACAACATTTAAGTACTTTCTCAAGGTTTTGTAATGCATCCTCAAAAGACACTCCATAAGGGATAAAATTATCCATAAATATCTCCATAGAATCATTAAGCATATCAAAGAATATTCCTATCACTCCTCTTTGAAAGGTTGTTGGTGCATTGCATAGTCCAAATTGGAGAACTCTATCGGCAAAAGTTCCCCAGGGACTAGTAAAAGTGGTCTTATCGTGGTCTTGGGGGTGCAATTTTGATTTGATTATATCCACTAAAACCATCTAAAAAGGAGAATAATTTCTTCCCTGACAAACCATCTAACACCTGATCAATGAATGGCAAGGGAAAGTGATCATTTTGAGTGGCTTTATTTAAGGCTCTATAATCTACACACACCCTCCATTTCCCATTTTTCTTAGGTACTATTACCAATGGAGAAACCCATTCATTGTCAGATATGGGGTATATAGACCCTGCATTAAGCAATCTTTGAAGTTCCTCTTTAACAATTTCCCTCAAATTGGTATCCATTCGTCACTGGGGTTGACAGATTGGTTGGCAACCTTCCTTGATATAGATGTGATGAGTACATAATTCAGGAGAGATTCCCTTCATATCTATATAGTCCCATGCAAATGCTTCCTTATTTTCACGAAGTAACTTCATTAGTTTCTGTGTTTCAGCATCTGTTAAGTTGGGGTTTATGTTCAATGTCTTGCCAGGTTCGATTTCTATTGTTATGCTTTTAGAGGAGATGGTAGTTGATTTTTGAGGTAGATCTTCAGATTTAAGCTTTTCTTGGGTATCAGATTTTAAAATTGCATTCAATTGATTGTGTGCTTTAGAAGTGACCAAAGAGGGTTCACAAATAAAATTATTAATTACTTAATCCTTCGTGGTATCTTAAAGACTTAAAGTTTGTCCGATAGTCAAAATAGGTTGAGTAGAATTATCATCATAGTCCAACCATACATAATTATCATTATTAATCATGGGTGTGGTATGAGGGTAGAGAGTAAGTTGCTTGGTTTCACATCCATTAGAAATTGTCATTGAACCAAATCTACAGTTAATAAAGGCATCGGTTGTGGCCAACTAGGGCCTTCCTAGAATTAGAGGATGTCCCCCAAACTTTGTTTTAGTCTGTAATACCACAAAGTCAGCTAGGTAATTCCAGGATTCAACTAAGATGATTAGGTCTTCAATGACACCTTCTGGTTTGATTGTAGAATGGTCAGCTAACTCTAGAATGGTTGGTGTCTCTCTGATCACATTCTTTAGCTATAACAGTTGTGAAGTTTCAAGAGTCATAATATCTATAGCAACACCGAAATCTACCAGAACTCATGAAATGATAGTTTTTCCAATTTGTACTGTAATAGTAGGATGGTCGGGATCACCATATTTAACAGGAGGGGCTTTACCAAATATTAAGGCAGATAGAT
Source organism: Pinus taeda (assembly GCA_000404065.3). NCBI lineage: Eukaryota > Viridiplantae > Streptophyta > Pinopsida > Pinales > Pinaceae > Pinus > Pinus taeda. The sequence goes on along the minus strand of APFE031024491.1, from coordinate 294,059 downwards.
GACCCATAACATGAATTGTAAGGGGATCTTTAGCTTTCCTACCGGGTTTCTTAATACAAATATCTCTCATAGTTCTGGCATAAATTGGTACATCTCTTAGTGCTTGTAAAAGTGAAATTTTAACATAAGATTCTGTAATTCCCCTAAAAGATTGAAGGCAGGTGGCTCAGGCATTTTAGCCAAAGATAAATGTCTAGGGAATGGTGACTTTGTTGTTTCAGCACCCTTATTAGAGGGTGGTCGTACCTCCTTATGTGAATTATTTTTCTCTATCTCTTCTTTTTCAGAATCAGAAGAGGTAATATCATCAATAATGTGTTCAACTATTTTCCCAGATCATAAATGAATATCATTACACTGCGCAGGGAAAAAAAGAAGTATAGGTTGGTTCTGAATATCAATAACTTGCAAAACTTTATTATTGGGGTTAAGGTTTGGTTGTATAGGTAGCTTGGGTCTCATCATTTGATTATTTGGTGGAGCACCTGATGGTAGAGGGAGTGGTTGCTGAAACTGAGGAAATTGATTTGGAAATGGGAGTTGTTGACCCCTCCAGTTTGGATTCCATTGATTAAAGTAAGATTTTTGTTGTAGAGGCCAAGGAGTCTACATTGTTGGGTCTACAAAGGGAGGGTTTGTTTGTTGCATGGGTGGGTAATTCATTTGATTGAAGGGTGGGTATTTCCTTTGGTTAAAGGGTGGGTAGTTTGCTTGATTAAAAGAAAGATACTTGTTCCAACGATTAGAAGATGTAAATGGCATATTAGAGTTCATACCTTGTCCTCGTGGTTTCCATTTCCTTCTCTGTGTCAGCAGATAGACGGCTTCAGCTTCTTCTTTAGTTGGTTGCAATGCTACTTTTATTCCTGGTAAAGAAGGGCATTGTTGTGTTTTGTGATCCTTCTCACAAAGGGTGTAAATTGGCACTTTGTCCAATGGGCATTCCCTTAGTGGGTGTTTATCTCTGCATTTGGGAAAAAAGACAGCCAAAGCTGCTTTTTCTTTTCTTTGTTTCTTCTTAACCTGCAAGGTGTCAATCTGTGAAGCAAAAGAACTTAATATTTCAGTTTTAAAATTACCTATTTCAGCTCTCGTTGCTCCTCCACTGGCTTATTTTTGAAATCTTGAATATGTATTATCCCTGCTATTTGATCTATTCCTTGCAACTCCTCTTGAACATATTTTGTAGAGGTTAATAATTTCATCATATGATTCTTTAGATACGCCCCCTTTACCAAGCATATTTAGCATGTCTAGACAATCATCCCTTACCCCTTTCAATAATATTGTTTTAAGAATATCTTTACTTATATCGGGATGATTGGATCTCTGCAGATTATACTGTAGTATTTCCACAAAGTCCTCCAGATATTTGTCTTCCTTTTGTACCATCTTAAATAGTTCCTCCCTTTTTTCTCTTGTTCGACAGTAGTCTTGATATTTGAGCAGAAACTTTTGTTTCATCTATTCCCATGTTGTGATTACATGGCCTCCCAGACTCATGAACCATCTTAGTGCATTTCCTTTTAGTGTTGCTAGAAATAGCTTCAGTTTCTCAGCATTAGTGACAGAAGCATAGCTTCTGCATAATATATAAAACTCAAAAAGGAACTCATGAGGATCTTCATAATATATACCATGGAAGTTAGGTAAGGCCGAAAGTGGGATATTCTTCATGGGAGTTGCTCCTCTCGGAAGATCACTAATAGGAAATCCCAAGGTAGAGAGAGAATTCTCATATCTTCCTTCTCCTACCTGTCCTCCACCAGAGAATCCTTCATTGTTTCCTTCCATTGGTTGTTCTCCTGCTTCACTTGCCCTATCTTCAATATTTTCTATTGGCTCCTTATTGTCTTCAACTGGTTCCTTAATGTCGTCTACTAGTTCCTTAATGTCTTCTACTGTCTCCTCAACCTTTTCAGGGCCCACAACTTCCTCCATTTCGTAGTTTGTTTGAAGGGAGTACTGAGACTTTGGCTTCCAAGAGCTTAGCCTCTGAGAAGTTTAAGCTTTTGATATAATCTCATCAATAAAGGTCTTTCTTCCTCCTCTTCCTTTCCACTTGCCGCTAGTACGGTTATTTTTCTTATGTCCTCTCATGCATTCTTCACATCTGAAAGAAAAACATTAATGCTTTTGAAATCTACAATTGCCTTGCCCGGCAATGATGCCAAAATGTTGGTCACTTTAATTGCTTATTAATTCAACCAACCAAGTGCTACATGAATTGTCAACCCAAGGAAGTCAATTTATTTCAAAGGAAACCACACATTGTATATGCTCAATCCCAAAAGCAATGAAAAGTTGTAGTAACAATTACACTAATCACACCTTACTTTAAACAAACTGAAGCTCTACTCTGAGTTACAGTAGCTGAGTTATAGTAGAAACAATCTCTCTATCATAGACAATTATCAAAAGAATCCTGGATTACATTAAAAAGAATAATCTAGGAAAAGAAATCAATCTGCAGAGAAAAAGACTAGTTGTGCTATAACAGAGAACAAGACCCTATTCCCCAAGTAGGAATATTCAACACTTGTTTCTGATTACTATGCTTCACAAAATCACTCTGTAAACCCGATTACCAATTAAAATAATCACTGTTTAGCTATGAATGAATTTATGAAAACAATGCAATAATGAAATGCAAAATAGAGTTTCAACAATAAGTACAGAGTTCCAATAATGCGTAAGCAATTTCAACGAACAGAGTTTAACAAGGTATGAATGAAAAATAACACTTAACACACTACAATAATTAATGGGTGAATCATGTGATGAAGGTGGGCCCTTTCCTTCTCAGAAGATTCCCCAAAAAAAGGAACTAAGAAGAAATGCTTAGAACAATAATTTATTCATCAGTCAATGTGTCATATTACAAAAGATTCAAGTTCCTTTAATTTTAGCTAGACCTTCCCGTAGTCTGTCCATAATCCCTCTAATATTGATGTCTCCTATTTTTAAAGAGGAGACATCTATCTTTAACCTGATATGCTAAAATAGGATAATTGGTTCTCACATTAACAAAATGTTGTTACAATGGTTGTGAGAATGCCGACTTTGGAATGTAGTTGTTACGGCCAGTGTAACAGCTCCTTCGATGATCTCCTCTTGTTGCTGCCGAATCTAAAATGCAAATCATGGGCAGTTTCAACAATGATATTTACACAATGTTCTAACTATTTCAGCAATGTGGACCGCAATGATAAATCTACAGCCTTCAATCTATTTCAGCAACTATCCGATCAATGATTAATTATGAAGGTAATGTAAAATTATATGTAAAACAAATTAAACATACAATAATGAGAAGAAATGTTATATACCTTTGGAAAATGGATTAAAGTAAGAACATGGACTTTAAATATGTATTGAAAAGGGTGGAATGATAGCAAAATATGTGAGCAAAAAGGTACAATGTAGGGTCCTAACAGCGTGCAGTACCCATTTTAGAGCATTGAAGCATTGTTGTTCCACACTTCTCTTTGAAATCTATTCAGAAATTCATCCACCTCGCTTAACCCATCATACATAGGCAGATCTCTTACCTCTGTTGCTACACAGTGCAACGACCTCGTCATCATGTTACAATTGGGACTGGTTACCTCATGTAACCGATTCTGCTATCATTTTATCTCCTCATCAGAATCTGACATGCAGGAGCTTTCGTGCTCCCATGAGAGTCAACCATCCACGGTTGGATTTACCCAGTCTTGTCCCCATGCGGTTATCTTGTAGATGAAGTCCATATCATCCCGATGTTGTAGTCTTGCACCGGCTCCGTGTAGCGTGATCCTTCTGCAGAGTCTAAAGGTACCACTATGCATAGAGAATTTTTCTCAAAGATCATATTGAGCTTCTTCATATTTATCACTCCATTCATGTTAGTTTCCCAATCTATTCCCAATAGTGCGGGGTAGGGATTGCTGTCATCAACAATCTCTATTACTTTGAAATCTGCTAGCACGCTTGCTCCTTCAATATCTACTTTGATTCCCTGCAATCTCCCCATAGGTAGGATATTTTGCTGGTTCGCCATCCGTAGTTGGATAGTAGACCATTGCAACACAGGTCTACCCATGCGCTCTGATGTCTTCTTTGGCAGAATGTTCACATCCGATCCTAGATCCAGAATCACTTGGTCCATCTCATATTCCCCAATTTGTGCGGTCAATCTCATCTCCCTTCGTGTTCACGTCACGTGCTTCATGAGCTTCTATAACGCGCTTCTCTTCGTGTGGTCTTAGCACATCAAGTTATGAATTCTTGCAGCTCCTTTATAACCTTGCTATCATGCAGCAACTTCATGCATGTCTCCAAGAATGTAGTGAGCATTGATGGGTCCATTTCCAACTCGAGTTTGTCTTTACTTGCTAAGGTGGAGGCATCAGTGAAGCTCTTCTTAGCTTCCATTAAGGTCTCCTTAGTGTGCTCTAAATCAAATTCTGGTTCCTTTGTTGGAGCCTTGTGAACCCAGGTACTTTCTTCAGGCTGCTTGCCTTTGTCATCCCCTATTGCAATTCCACTCCGGAGCATGATATTTACATTAGGGTCTTACTCGTGTGGCTCAGACCTCATCATTTGTAGGTTTTGAGTCAGAGGAGGTTGGAGTGATCCTTTATCACACAACCTTGCTATCAGTGTGGGACAGTTCTCTTTCTCATGATCAAACAACGTACAATACAAGCATGATGGTCATGTTGGATTTGTACAATCACGGGCATAATTCTTTGGCCCTCTGTAATTGTCACATATTAGCTCTCCATGACCTCTTCCTAGTCCCCCTCCACCTTGGCCTCATTCGTGATTTGATAATCACCCTATGAGTGACCTCAGTTAAAGATTTATTCAATGAAGGTATTACAAACTCATATGTTGGTGTATGTCTACGTTATTTAAGCAACGGATTGATCAAATTGCCAATACACAAACAATGGAATGGAAAGACAGCAGAGAAATACAATAAGAAAATGTAAGAACACAAGAAATTAATAAGGAGTTCACCATATTCTCTAGGGCTACATCTTTGGTCCAGCTTTCAGTGGTGGCCTTATTTTATTGTGCCTTTAAGTAGAGAATTACAATACAAGGACTTAATGTGAGTTCTCCTAAAGCATGTTTTGCTTGGTAGGGTGGTTCTTGGATTCCCCAAGCACTAGGGTACACAGACTCTTCTTCTTCCTACCAGCTCTGTGACCTTCTGGTCTTTAGTGGAAAAACCTAAATGTGGTGCTCAGTCCGGATAGATTCCACTATAGGATGGCTTGAATCTCTCAAAATATCTGGTGCTAGATGCTGCCATTGGTCAGCTTGGCCCTCTATCTCTTTCTTCTTTTTCTTTACTGCCTTCTTCTTTGGTTTCTATCTCTCAGTGTTTAGTCCTCTCGGGGTTCGCTCTGACTGACTCCAACTTGTGTATTTTGTATGGTTTGTAGCCATTCATTCCAATGCCTCTTCAGTTCCTCGTCTGCCTCTGTCAATTCACCTTCTACGGTTGCGCTTGGAGTTCCTTGTTCAACATCATCATGAACGCTTAGTGAGTGGCCACATTTCCTCCTCTAAATGGAACCAGCCTGCTTTGTTGGTTTGTCTTCAGTTACGTCATGGATGCATTCTTCCTCCACCGTGGTAGTCAAACATATTCCAAATCCTTCTAAAACACGGGTCATTCTTTCATTAATTCCACTTTCCCCCATCGGGCTCAATCTCAGCCATCCAATTTTGGGCCTCTAGATCTGATGCCATATGCACGTCCTGCGCGGTTGGCTTGCTCGACCAATAGCGTGTGATCAACGATGGTTTCCTCTCACCTCCGCTTGCCACACGTCAATTGATGTATGGAATTGCCCCGCTTTCATCCAAAACCTCTTACCATTTTTGGGCACCCCAATCAATGCCACTGGTTTTCCAGAGCATGGGTCCCACCTTTGTACGTTAGCGCTTTTTGCTTTTTGGCCTGCGGTTCTCTGGTTCCCCCATGCTACCGAGTGCTCGGGCCTTTCCTTCATTATTGCCCTATTTGCCCAACGATGTGTGCTAATCGTGAATCAAAAACCTCCTTATTTTCTTGATCCAGGCCTCCAAGGGGCTTCTTTGACCTCTCGCGCAGTCTCCATGGGCCTCGGTCAACGCGCTTTGATCAAGGTTCTCATCATTCCACGTTGGCTACCATTGCCACTAGTTCATGGTGTTTTTGATCACTTTTTTGGAATTGTTAGAGATTTGTCCTGACTTGATACAATCATGGTTCTTTGACAGTTCTTGATGGATCCAATTCAGATCACGACCTTCCCACTAAAAATCTTTTGGACCACCGAAAGTTGGTTTTCTTTCAAGCATCAACTAAGTGAGGATACTGTTGTCTCACTTGTCCAATCTTAATCCACTTTGCACTACTTGGCTTCGAACGTTTGAGTCCTATTCTGAAGTACTCAACATCTCCTCTGCATGTCGTCCTCAACTTTCTGTCCAAGACTATGTCTTCCTGCAACTCATTAAGATATTCAGGTAGCAGGTCATCAATAGAAGGAAATTGACTTTTCTCTTCAGGATCCTTAATCATTCAAGGTTCAAACAATCTCAAGCAATGTGCATTTATGACTAAGTAGATGTGCATGTCAGCTGGTAGATCAAGGTGAAAAGCATTTTCACCAATCTTCTCAAGTATCCTAAAAGGTCCATACCTGACAGGCTTTAGCTTTTTACCTTCACCTTGCATCTTGTCCTTGCTGATATATAGCCAGACCTGGTCTCCAACTTCGAAACTATGATCCATCTGATGCTTGTCATGCCTATCCTTGTATTTGGCTTGGCTCTTTTCCAACTATTCCTGTACTACATGGTGGATCTCCTGGATCTATTCAATGAACCTAGTTGCCTTGTCCACATCACTATGTCCATCAACCGTGGTATCTTTACCAAAGAAAAAATCCAAAGGAGACCTTGGTATGAAACCAAAACAGGTCTCAAAA
>APFE031024491.1:223311-283582 GCA_000404065.3 Pinus taeda | reverse complement strand
CCATACATGTTCAAAGAATAATTTTGCAGTTTGTTCAGCTGTAATCTATTTATTACAAGGTATCAAAATACACATTTTTCTGAACCTATCCACAACCACATATAGATAATCATGACATCTCCTAGATTTAGGCAGTCCTCCAACAAAATTCATGAAAACACTTTCCCAAGGGTGAGAATGAACTAGTAAAGGAGTGTACAAGCCTAGTTTTATATTGCTAGGCTTGCTTTTAGCACACATAGTACACCCTCTTACATATCTAGAAACTGTCTCACTCATTTTCAGCCAATAGCAAAATCTTTGCAGTTGTGCAACTATTTTACTTACCCCAAAGTGACTTGGTATCAGAGAAGCGTGTGCCTCTCTAATTATCTTTTCTCTCTCGAATTTTGGAATGCAGAGTCTCCCACAATGATATCAGAATCAGTCCTTCACATGATAGTCCAATTCTTCTACCTTTTTGCCTTGACTCAAAGTTGCATATACATCTTTAAAGTCTATATCTTGAGCATATTGTTCAATGTAACTTTCATGTAGTACAAAATTATTCTTAAGTATAATAGATGCATTTATAATGGGTCTAGATAACATGTCTGCAACTTTGTTGTGTATGCCCTTTTTATATCTAACGACTAGATGAAACTATTGTAAAAACCCATCCATCTGTAATGCCTTGATTGCTACAACTTAGTTTGGGAGTGTAGATATTGAAGTGGTTGATGATTAGTATGTATTACTATCTCTTTTCCCATTAAGTAATGTTTCCACTTTTTCACACTCTGAACTAATGCATACAAATCTTTATCATATGTAGGATAGTTAACTATTGCAGGATTAAAAGTCTCAAAATGATAAAATATGGGTTTACCATGCTGTGTCAACACTGCTCCCATGGCATTGTCACTAGCATCTATTTGGATTTCAAATGGTCTTTGTAGATCAGCAAGTGCTAGTACAGGTGTTGTACTAATCTTTTTTTCAAGGTGTCGAAGGCTTTCTGATGTTTGCCTCCCCATTGAAACACCTTGTTCAATCCTATCAAAGCATGTAAGGGAGCTGGAATTGAGGAAAAATTAGAAATGAACTTCCTCCAATATTGTGCTACTCCTAAGAAGCTTCTCACTTCTGTAGCAGACTTGGGTTTAGGGCAGTTTACAATGACTACCACTTTAGAGGGATCTATTTTCAATTCACCACCCCCTACTATATGAGCCAAATAATTTAGAGATGTTTTCCCAAATTCACATTTTGAGAGTTTAACATAAATTTTTTCTCTTTTCAAAACATCTAATGTCTTCTTAACGTGCTTTAAGTGTTCTTCCCACGTTTTACAAAAAATTAGAATGTCATCCAGACACATAATAACAAAATCATCAAGAAAAGGCCTCAGTACATCATTCATTAATCTCATGAATGTAGCAGGGGCATTGGTCAAGCCAAAAGGCATAACCAACCACTCATACAATCCTTGCTTTGTTTTGAAAGCAGTCTTCCATGCATCTTGCTTTGCAACTATGACCTGATAGTATCCACTATGCAAATCCAGCTTGGTGAAATAAACAACTTCCTTCAATTGATGTAAAAGATCATCTATGCAAGGAAGGGGATAACAATTTTTGATTGTTATCTTATTCAGCGCTCGGTAGTCAATGTACATTCTCCACAAGACATCTTTCTTTCTCACCAAAACGATTGGTGACTCACATGGTGATGTGCTAGGCCTGATGAATCCCTTCTCGAGTAACTCTTGCACCTGCTTCTTGATTTCAACATTCTCTAAAGCAGACAACCTGTACATCCCAATGTTAGGCAATGGAACATCTTGCTGCAAAATAATATCATGTACTATTTTCTTTTTGGGTGGTATGCCTTTTGGTTCCTGAAACAGGACATGATACTCTAAAACAATGTTTTCTATATTAGCTTGCTGCTGAGCATTACAACCCTCAAATACATTGGTTTTATCAGGTTAATTTTCCTTTACAACCATTAGTAAGAATTTTTTGCATGAATTTATCATTCCTTTCATCTATCCAAAATTTGTGAGAGTATAATTATTCTTCAGCTTGTGAGATCTTACAAAGTATTTGATTCCATCTTTAACAAGTAGATTCTTGTTCTCAGCTCTATAGAAAATAGCCTTTCTATCATACGAGTAAGGACTTCCTAAAAAAACTCCACATATATCCAAAGGAATTATGTCTAACTCAACCTCATCTACAAATGTTGACCCAAAAGAAAACTTGAGTTTGCACTATCTAGCCACTTGTAGTTGTGCTTTATCATTCAACAATCCAAATGGGTATGGTTTCTTGTGAGGTGTAGTTGCTAATCCTAATTTCTTTACAATTGCTTCAGAAATCAAATTTACTTATGAGCCACTATCAAGCAAAGTATCAATCTTTTGATGTTTGGAAATAACTCGAATATGGAAAATCTCATGTCTTTTTCTCTCATGTACTTCATCAATAATAGTTGGAGCAGAATTACTAGTAGATGCTTTAGAATTTTTACCTTTTATACCTATGCCTACAATGATTGTTTCATCTCTCGATTTTGACCCCAAATATTTATGAATAGCTGCAGCAGTCTTCTTCTTCCTTCCCTCAGACTTCTTAGGTTTCCACTCTGGATGTAGAATCCAACAATGCTCATCATCATGCCCCTCCCTTTTACAGTGAGTGCATGGAGCTTTTCCTTTTTGTGCAGTGTTAGCCTTCCTTGCTTTCCACTTCTACTTTCTTTTCTCCTTGCTCTTGCTTACAGTGGGTTGGGATGGTCCCCCAACTTCTAGATTCCCATCCTTTCCTCTAGCTTCTAGATGAGTAGCTTATACAGATACCTCATCTATACTAGTGGGATTAAGAATGAGGATGGTATGCCTCATGTAGCTGTGTAGACCACCAATGTACTTCAAAAGAGTTTCTTGTGAGTCTAATGAGATCACTAGAATCAATGCTCTCTTTATAAATTCTTGATTATACCCTTGCACACTTTACCCTTTCAACTGCTGAAGAGTTTGCCAACACATCATGTCTTGTTGCATGTAGGCCAATGGATAGAACTGTTTCTTAATTGCAGAAACAAATGCACTCTAGATAGAGATAGTATTACCATGTCTCTTTATGTCAGCCTGGGTTATGCCTTCCCACCAAACCAGGGAAGTGCCTCCTAGGCATAGGCTTGCCAGCTAAATCTTGCTCTTGTCTGAGTCGATGTTTTGCACTCTGCAATACACATCAATTTGTCTAGTCCAATTGTCCAGCTTTTTAGCATTTAGCTCTCCATCATATATAGAAAAATCAAATTTAAAATCTAGCTTAATCAAAGATGTCTTCTTATTATGCACAAGGCTATTAGGAGGTGTGAGAAAGCTTTCCTCTTTCCCTTTTCCTTTTGAGTGGTCATGGGAATGAGACTCATCTTCTTCTTTATCTTGTTTAGAACCTGATGAATCTTCATCCTTATGCTTTCTAAAGTCTGTATACATTTCTTCTACCATACACTTTATAGCTAGAAAGCTCTCCATGAATTGAGGGTCCGATCCCATAGAACATTCCTTTGACACTGTCTTCCAAGGATAGATTCTCCCAATTTTAGGATTAGTTTCGACCAACTCTCCTTTTGCTAATTTGAGCTTTGATCTAGTGAACATTCAACAGATAAACCAACACAAGTTTGTCTAACCTTACATCCTAGAGCTTTGCTACCACTTGATCTGATAATCACCCTATCAGTGACCTCAGTTAAATATTTATTAAATGAAGGTATTACAGACTCATATGTTGGTCTATGTCTATGTTATTTAAGCAACAGATCGATCAGATTTCCAATAAACGGATAATGGAATGGAAGGACAATAGAGAAATATAGTAAGCAAATACAAGAACACAAGAATTAATAAGGATTTCACCCTATTCTCCAGGGCTACATATCCAGTCCAACTTTCAGTGGTGGCCTTGTTTTATTGTGCCTTTAAGCAGAGAATTACAATACAGGGACTCAATGTGTTTTCTCCTAAAGCAGGTTTTGCTTGGCAGGGTGGTTCTTGGATTCCCCAAGCCACTGGAGTACTTAGACTCTTCTTCTTCCTACCAGCTTTTTGATGTTCTGGTCTTTAGTTGAAAGGGCCAAATGTGAAGCTCAGTCCAGACATATTCCTCTATGGGATGGCTTGAATCTCTCAATATCTTTGGTGCTTAATGTTGCCATTGGTTAGCTCAGCCCTATGTCTCTTTCTGATTTCACTTTACTACCTTCTTCTCTGGTTTCTGTCTCTCACTGTTCAGTCCTCCTCTCGGGGATCGCTCTGACTGACTCTAAGTGGTGTATTCTGTATGGTTTTTAGCCATTTGTTCCAATGCCTATTTGGTTCCTTGTCCACCTCTATCGATTCACCTTCTGTAGTTATGCTTGGAGTTCCCTGTTCGGCGTCATCATGAATGCTTAGGGAGTGGCCACAGGTCCTCCTCTAAATGGTGCCAACCTACTTCGTCGATTTCTTTCTTCAGTTACGTCATGGATGCGTTCTTCCTCCACCGTGGTAGTCAAATGGATTCCAAATCCTTCTAAAACATGGCTCATTATTTCATTGATTCCACTTGCCCTCGTCGGGCTCGATCTCAGCCATCCGATCTAGGGCCTCCAGATCCGACGCCATATGCACATCCCATGCAATTGACTTGCTGGACCGATAACACATGATCAACAACGGTTTCCTCTCACCTCCACTTGCCATGCATCAATCGATGTATGGAATTGCCCTGCTTTCGTCCAGAAACTCTTACCCTTTGTGGGCACCCCAATTAATACCACAGGTTTTCCAGAGCACGGGTCCCACCTTTGTACGTTAGCGCTTTTTGCTTTTCCATTCGTGATTCTCTGGTTCCCCCGTGTGACCGAGCGCTCAGGCCTTTCCTTCATTATCACCCTATTTTCCCAGTGCTAAGTGCTATTCACGCATCAAAAACCTCCTTATTTTCTCGATTTGAGCCTCCGAGGTGATACTTTGACCTCCCGCGCAGTCTCCATGGGCCTCAGTCAACACGCTTTGATCAAGGTCCTCGTCATTCCACGCTGGCTGCCATTGCCACTCGTTCAAGGTATTTTTGATCACTATTTTGGAATTTTTAGAGATTTGTCTTGACCTGATATAGTCATGGTTCTTTGAAAGTTCTTGATGGATCCAATTCGGATCAGTCCACGCCCATGAAATCCGGTGCACACCATTCTTCCATTTTGATTGAGGGCCCATGTTTCAGCCTGAACTCTATAGGTAGGAGTTCAGTCCATCATTAGCCCATAACTTCTACATGTCCTACTGACCTACATAAATTACAGAACAACTGTTGTGAACTCTCCATATACTTTTGTAATAGATGGTAGTTATTTGTAGCATGCTTTCCTCCTATCTGACAAATCACACACCATAGTGTAGGCATCAGGCTTGGTCTTGCTTGTGCCTTTGGTCTTAGTGGCATTGGCCCTCCTCCCACAAGGTAATTCATGAACATCAGGCAATGGTCATTTTCGTGCCCCTGACCCTTTCATTTTACGCACCATACCTCATCACGCATCTCTGGGCAGGTTGTCCTGTCTAGTTTCAAAATATGCATCTCAAGGCATAGGTATTTTAGCTGCGCATGAATCTGCTGAACTCCCAGGTTGGGATCTTGTATTGGGGTCTCATGCAATATCATTGCGACCTACAAGGCCTTAGCCTGAGTGCTTAGCCTCTCTTGCGACAACAAATTATGTAGATGCGGCATTAATGATGCTCCAAACCATTCATAGCATTGTCCATCTGTTAGTGTCATGTTTGCTTCATGAATTGTGCACTTCAACCTTTGAACCAACTCCCACAGGGTCTTGCCTGATAGCATCATGATTTCCTTGAACCCAATGATCGACTATGTCTCTTACTTTGGCCTACTAAATTCTTTTTTAGCATAGCTTAAATATCCGTAATCCTCGCATTTGGATTGTCATTGGAATTATTAATGTACCAGGTGAGTGCACAATCCTCCAGAGCACTAACCAATGTTGCCTTCTTTATATTGTCATCCGTGACTCCCTGTGCTTCCCATATAGCTTTTATCATGAACCAAAATTGGTCCGGATCTTCATTCCCTACTCCCTTGAACACTCGTAGCATTATCGCACTTGCCATACTACTTCACAGTCGTGGCGGAGGTAGTATGGGTGACGATAGGGGTGAAGATGGTGAAACTCACAGTGGTGTGGGTGGGGGTGGTATGCGCGGAATTCTCTGTCTTATTAGATTGATCACACTTCTTGGTGAGAACTTCGTGAGCTCTTCCTCACCCCATCGCGGAGGTGAAATCATGGGGCTAGTTTCTAGTTCTTCTCTACCTTTGCTTCTATAGATTCTCCCACTTCTCGTAGCCCCAAAAATAAATTTATTTTCATAACCTATTTTTCACACAGTAGCATTTTAATCCAAGTGTTTAAAGATTTAACCTACTTACCTTGCGGTCCTTTGAGGAAGTGTCATTCTTGCTCACTATAACTGACTTGAGTATCTACCTTGAATTTGGTGATGAATCCTCCTATGATTCGATCGAGCTCATGATCGACAGTGCACATGGTCTTATCTTCTGATGCTTCTAGTCTGCGCACCAATTCTGGAGTCCACATAATAGGTTTGTCAAGTTTACACCTTCCTTGGCTATCTGCTAGCTTTGCGATCAACTTGTACAACTTAGTTACGTTTTCCAACATGACTTGGTGGAGAAGGAAGGTTTTTTGGTCTAGGGTCTTGGTCTATCTCAACTTGAATTTGCTAGTGAAAGAGTATGATTGGGTTTTCCCCTATAGAGGGGTTTTATCCCTTGTTGAGTACCCACATCTGCGTCATTGATATTTGTGTTTTGTTTTGATGATTTCTTGATGAAACAAAAATATAAGAAGAACATAATAAAGTTAATAAGAACACAAATAGTAGTCTAACCACTCTTCCTTTGATAGTCACGAATTCCTATTTTCCTGCGCCGCGAACTCATGAATCTTCTTGTCCAACCAATCTTCTATTCCTTTCTTTGTCAAATTCTAGTTATATGGCATCAGACATCTCTATGCAAATCCTGGTCCCGGCAATAGAACCATTTGTTGGCTTGTTGGGGCATAACCTAGGTTCAATGTTAGTTAGCCAAACAAATCCTAGTACTACTGGCCCTTTCAGCAACAGTTCACAGAGCACGGACTGAGGTCTCACCTGAGGTAGTATGGGAGGGTGCTAGAACCAGGTTTTCACACCCTTGAGATGTCTAAGAGGTTCGACTGGTCCCATTGTTTGTTCCTGACCGTAGGTTACTCGGTGCACTTGCCTGTCCCTTATGCCCTAATACACTGCCTTCGCGCAGATCTAACCAGGGATTGTGGAGCTTCCCCACTCCTAGAGCCACACTCTGTGCTATTACCCATGATCTTACTCATCTTATTGTACTAGTTAATTGCCTTCACGTACTTGGATGTATTAGGTTATAATTAGTTATACAAAATATTCAAATAAGTTCGGGAAACATATAAATAGTAATACTTGCAAATTATACCCAATCATATATTAAACCAGAAAAAGATGCACATAAATATGGTAAAATTTCTCTTTATTGATTCTTCCAATGGTTACAGACTCTACACGCACTCAGCTGTGGACTACTAGGCCTCTGCACACTCAGTTGTAGAGCCTTCTTCTACTCTACAATCCAAAGACACACTTTACACTGCTTCTCAATCACTTAGACCTCTAATGCTATTCTATTCTATCTTCTCCATTAGTTGTCTTATACACTTAAAACCTCACTCTATTTATATAATCCTGTGGTCCATGGACCATGGGTAGGTCTATCCAGCCAATATTACATAACAAAAACTAGGGCAGACAACCTTGTGACTCTATTGTAATTTCGCGCCCTGTTCCCACAATTTGTGGAGCTTTTACAAAAAGATTTAGTCAAAACTTGGGCTTTAAGCCCCAAAACCTGCCTTGTGGGGATTCCATGCCCAACACATGCTAAATTTCATAATGTTTCTCATGTGTCTCCCTTAAAAAAATATTTACATGATCCATCTCACATAATCAATTGGCATGTGGTACAGGTCGAACTAGAAGCAGAATTCCATTTTGAACCACAAAAAATCTTCGAATGGAGGGAGACTATACTTTGGAATCAAACCATCACCCAGGTTCAAGTGTAATGGAATCACTTTGGACCTAAGAATGCTAGTTGGGAGTTAGAAGATAATATGAGAAACTCATTCCCAATATTTTTTACTTGAAAATAAACTTGTGGAAGTACATGAGGACAATGGTTTTTTTAGGCTGGGAAGAAACCCAATACCCTTGAAGGAAGTACTATATGAATGCTTTATTTTAAATTTTGATCAAATACAAATCAATGACATGTAATGACCATTATAACAAAAATATTTTGTTATAAAAAAAAAAAAAAAGTTATGTACAATTACATTAAGTCATTAATCTTCTTGGAAAAACTGTAAAATCCTAACATAAGAGCTATCTGTAACTATCAGAGAAAACAATTGGAGTCAGTTGTTCCTAGTGAGGCAAAATGAAAAAAAAAAATTCTTGATTCTATCAGTTCTTCTGGGAGAGAAAGATAATACATGATAGATTGACATACCACAATGTATGTGTGACTTAAAATAAATTCCATACTATGGAATTTGTAAAAAGATTCATGATTAGTGGGAGAGAGAGACATATCTGAACCAAGAAAACTACTGGGAGAGAAATACTGGTAGAAGCAAGTGAATCTAGCAGGACATTACTAGGGGTTCACCGGGCATTAAAGAAAGAAAATTGACTCCTACTATGACGTTGCTTTTCTTGATAGTTGGGGAATTGCTTGGTAGTAATCAATGAAGAATTGGTTTAAGGTTGGGTGGATTGTGGTAGCATCATACCTTTTTCTAAAAATGGATTTGAATTAGAACAATTTGATATTTTGTGTAAATGTAACTAAGGAAAGAGTAGAAATTTAGAAAGGAAATATTTTTCTATGAACTTACTTTGTATTTTGCATGAAGAGTTGTATAAAGATGTGTATTGATATAGGAATTTATGACTAAGTAGAATGAGTACAATTGAGAAACCATCTGTTGAACTAATCATGACATGTTACAAGACAAGAAGGATTGAACAAATAAATATAGACATTTTCTCTATGACAAAGGTTTATTAGACTAATAGTTTGGGTTGAAATACAAGTAATGAATAATACCCAATTTGTTTTTATCAATGTTATAGCATTATCTTTCCAAGTAAGTACTTAGTTTTGCTGAAAAACTATTTATACATAGTGACTGTAATGTAACATATGAATCACTAGAGTTGCACATATTAGAAGAAATTTTGTAGGGTGTAACTTATAACAATCCTTGAGTCTTGTGCAAATAATGATAGATTTTAGAGAAGGGGTAGGGGCTCACCATTAAAGAGACCCCTAGGTTATCTTTGGACTATTTTTATATTTTAAAGAAATATATGCATAGTAAAATAAATAAAGAATATATTGAATACATTTTATATTTTTAGCCGAGTGCAAACAATCAACACCCCCAAAGATAATCATGGTTTAGTAACTGTATGCTACAATTAATAGTAGCAACATGTTACAGGTAAAAGAAGAAGCTAAACCTAAGCAATATTATCGGTTCAGAAAGAAAGAATGATAAGTAATACTAATATCATTTTCTGATTCCTTTGAAAATAATAAGTTAACATGCATCTACATATGAAAATTATTTATCAAAAATAGGAAAAAATGTTCACATCAAAATTTCTATATCAAATATTGTTGTTTCACCATAAAAAAGTCTAACCGTAAAATACATGGGTAATTATCAAACTCTGTTAACTATGGAAAGAAAAAGCAACTGTCATTTTCAAGATGACATTAAAACACTCTTCAAGAGGGTTTTTCTAAGGAGAAAATAAGATCTTCGACAATAGGAAATAGGAACTTAAAAATTACACACCAAATTCTTAAGGAATATAGCTACAACTAAACCCATTTTAATGTTTGCAACTGAGAAAAGTTATGTACATATACATAAAGTGTGAAATTAATGGAGAAAAACCACGCTATCTAGAACCCTTGTGGGTGGACTTAGGGTTTCATTATATCATTACAAAATGTGGCTTTCCAACTTGGGTTATTAACCCTAAACTAGAAGAACTAAAAAAAATACAATTTATTTAGGAACTTATTGCTATTGAGAGGAATAAAAAATCCTTGCCACCATGGTGCCACTACTTAGAGGAATCCATAATTACCATAGAACCAACATACAAACAAATAAATTGAAATTAGAACAATAGAAACAAATCGTGCTAAAGGACCAAGTGAAAAACAATTAATATGTGATGAGGTTAGTTACTTATACTGTAAGAACCTAAGTAGGGTATGACCAACATCCACACCAGAGAAGAAAATCCCAAATGAAAAGTGAGACTGTGGGTCATTAGAGTCTGAGAAATAAATTTGATTGAGAGTTGAGACTAAATAAGGACTTTACCTCTTTGGAAACAAGAAAAAAAAACTATTTTCCTTTAAAAAATTGTAGGGTTACACTGATTACCCTGGTTTCCAAACTATTGAAGAGAAAGGACAAAATGTCAAAGACTCGTAGCCTTGTGAACTTTAAGAATAATATTAATTCATCAAAATATTTCATGGAAGAAACCCTACCACTTCCATTACTGTAATGACATAAGTAAGTTATAAAACATTCTCCTAAACTCGAATAATTTAAAGCACATGTATACAAGAAGAAATATATGGATTGTTGAGTGAAAACAAGGAACAAGGTGAGTCTTGCCATAGCCTTGAAGTTTTGAATTTTTTATTTACAGGAATTTTGATTGTATTCCTAGGGAAACTCCATGAAACAAAGACAGAAGGTAAAACCCTTACAGACCAAGTTCCTTTGAGAAGATGCTGAAAGAATGGAACCTGAGGTTAGGGTAGGGATATGGTGGTTACCCTAACCACCACTAGTTTAGATTTTGTTGTCAAATTTCCAAATAAAAATCATAACCATTCAATATGAAAACACATCCCAAATTCCACAAGTGAAATCCATTTGGTTCCATATATTCAAATTACATGCAATGGCAACATGATAACAACATAGACATGGCAACAATGCTCATAGGTTGGGTTGAAAACACAATGTTTCAAATTAATTACAACATCATAATAAGGTGATGGTCAAAGCACACTCATTACAATTATAACAATCAACATGAACACTGGTGTAATGAATATATGTATATGGTTCTCAAGGCAGGATAGGGCTATAAGCCTAGTTCTACCAAAATTAAGATTGTTGGTTCATGTTTCCAACATCGTGAATCAATTCTCGTGCATGAAAACCATTTTCATATAAGGTAAAGGATAATTGAATACATTTATTTAAAATAGTGTATATATATTTTAACCAAAACCATAAAGTAAAAAGAGAACCCATCAAGAAGGATGGGCTTAAGTAAAGACCCATGAAATTAAAAAAAAATATCACCAAGTTTTATACATAGACTTTTTATTGCCATGCCATCAATACACACTACAGTTCATATAGTAAGGAATCATTTACACTATAAAGGAAATGAAATTAAAAAAGGGAATTAATGGTAACAAGAATTTCATAGATGTATAACCAAAGATCTAGTAATGTGAAGTGAAAAAAAACACATCTATATTAATTTTTCCTTTACATATAAACGTACACAATTTCCTAGTAGATTCTGGTTCCTCATCCACTATTATGCCTTACGTTGTTGCTAAAAGACTTCATGCAATGCCCAAGAAAACTGGAACTCGCATTATGCAATTGGACGTAACGAATGTAAAAGTAATTGGAGAATTGAAAGATGTGCTGATTCAGATGACTATCAAAACATAATACACAGAAGTCATTGACATGGTGGTAGTCGACATACCCGAGGCATATGGAATGCTTCTTAGTAGGTACTGGTCAGCAATTTTGAATGGATATTTCTCAATTGATTGGTGCCATATCTTGTTGCCTCAAAAAGCAAAAGATGATATGTTGAGAGTTGATTGAGAAAGATACATGAAGTATGTAGTGACAGAACTAAACGACCCCAATGAATCTATAATGTTTACCAACTCTATCCTTGGGAATTATCGTTTCAACATTTTTGCCATGGAAACCTATTTTGGAGAAGTCCATGCAGAGACAGTTGAATAAACTGCAATGAACACACAGTTGGAGGCTCTCCCTTGTAGTCCAACTGATGAACTATCTTGTATTATAGTAGATGATCAGACTAATTTCGTAGAAAGTAGTTCAATTGATGTAACTTTAGATTCTATATTTTGGACACTCTACTTTTATGGCTCTAACTACATAGAGGGTGCACGTGTTGGGAGCATTCTCATTGACCCACAAGGGAACCAACATTTGATGGCCAGCTAGTTGGAGTTCGCGTGCACCAACAACATGGTAGCGTATGAAGGCTTGCTGCAAGGCCTGAAGAAAGCCATTGATATGAAGGTGAAAAATCTTAAAGTTTTTGGTGACTCACAGATAATTGTGAACCAGGTAAGGAAAAGGATGCATTGCAATTCACCACACCTAGTAAGATACCAACATGAGGTATGGAGATTAATTGACAGTTTTGATTCTTTTAATATCACATACATACCATGAGGGCAAAACCAAGACACTGATATGATGGCTGGTATTGCTTCAAAACTTTTTCCTCACCTTAGATTAAACAAGAATAAATGTTATGTTGAATTGATTTTCAGACCATCTGTACATGATAACATCTCAAATTGGTAGGTATTCGAAGGCGACGAGAAAATCCTTGAGTTCCAGCAGTGCGAAAAGACATTAAAAAATGCACTCATTGATGAAAAAGAGCATGATAGGCTTATGGATGAGAGTGAAGATGAAGAAAAGGATCAGTCCAATATAATTCCCAAGTCAGTTGTTAAGATGGAGCACTTTTATGACCTACATGATAAATTTAAAAATCTGACTAACTGCAAAGGAAATAGCTCATCCATGAAGTATGAGTCAGTTAATCTTGGAACTGAAAAAGACCCAAAAAATGTTAATTTGGGCTTAGGATGCTCTCCATAAGAAAAGGCTGCATTTGTTAAGCTATTTAAAGAGTAGAAGGACATCTTTGCATGGACATATGGTGACTTAAAAACCTTCGATACCGACATCATGCAACATGTAATTCCTTTGGAAAAGGATGTTAAGCCGTACGAAAAAAATCTTCATAAGATGGATCCAAGCCTCGAACCATTGGTGAAGAAATAATTAAACAAAATGTTGGATGCTAAAATCATTTTCCCGATCAGGACACCCATTGGATAGCCAATCTCGTGCCAGTAAGAAAAAAAATGGGAGACATAAGATTATATATCAACTTTAGAAACTTGAAAAGAGCATTGCAGAAGGATAGCTATCCTGTCCCTTCTATAGAACACATTCTTCAATGCATTTCTGGGCCTGAAATGTCGTCTTTATTGGATGGGTTTTCGAGATATATTCAAGTGTTGGTGTCAAATGGAGATAAACTTAAGACAACCTTCAACACTAATTGGGGCATCTACACGTATCGTAAAATGTTGTTTGGACTTATCAATGCAGGTGCCACATTTCAGAGAGCTATGTAAATAGATTTTCGAGGATTGATTAATAGATTAGTAGTGGTTTACATGGACAACATTACTGTGTATTCTTATCGCAAAAGGGATCATATTAATCACCTGAAACAAATTTTCGGAAGATTCTGAAGGTACGTAATATCGTTGAATCTGAAAAAGAGAGTTTTCGTAGTTACAAAAGGGAAGCTATTGGGTCATATCCTCTCCAAGGAAGTAAGTATTATCAATCCTGAAAGAATAGAGACCATCATGAGAATATAACCTCCTGCAAATAAAATAGAAATGCAATATTTCTTCGAGAAGATTAATTTTGTGAGGAGATTTGTTTCAGGATTCGCAGAAATAGTGTGTCCCATTCAGTTGATGATGAAGAAAGATGTCGTGTATAGGTGGAGTGATGAAGCTAAGAGATCATTTTAGCAAATTAAGGAGGCCGTCACAGAAGCTCCTACATTGGTTAGCCCCAATTTTGACAAGGAATTCCTCCTATACACTTTCGCTTTTGATGTTTCATATGCCACAATCCTCACCAAAAAAAATGATAACGACAATGAAGTCCCCATTACTTATATGACCTCTAATACCCAGGGGGCAGCACTGAACTACCCTGATGTGGAGAAACAAGGTTTTGCGGTTTTTAAAGCTGTGAAACATTTCTGATTGTATTTACTGAAGGCCATGACCAAGGTGATCATTCCCCACCCTACTGTAAGGACCCTCTTTGTGTAGAGGGAGATGGGAGAATGGAGAGGGAATTAGATAACGTCCCTTCAGGAATACGACCTTGAGATTAAACCAGCAAACATAGTTTGGGGGAAGGGGTTATGTAAGCTTGCAGTAGAAGCCATGGCAGGTAAAGAAGGGACATCAGAGGAACCAAAAAATCAGTGCACGTGGAATGCCCAAGTAGAATTCAAGGAAGAGCCCAGATGGGACAACAAAATGTTAATATATGAGCGCGAAATATTGGAAGTCCCATTGGACTCTAATTCGTGGTATTACGACATACACTTCTATCTAACATGGGGGTCATGTCCGGAGCACATGGATGCATCATGAAGAAGAGTGTTCAGATTAAAATCTAATCAGTATCACTTGGCCAATGACACATTATACAGGAAAAATTATGATGGAGTTTGGCTGAGGTGTTTGGAAAAGGATGACGCTGATCATGTCTTGAAAGAAATACACAACGACCTAGCAAGTCGTCAATATGGTGGAGAGACCACTGCTCACAAAATATTAAGAGCTGTGTATTATTGGACCATGGTGTTCAGATACACACATGCCTACACTCGGAAGTGCAAGGTATGTGAAACTGTTGTAGGGTGTGAAAGAAAGCCAGTTATTCCCCTCAGGCCTGTTATGATTTATTTCCCGTTCCAGCAATGGGCCTAGATGTCATAGGGGAGATCACTTCGAACTCTTCACAGCAGCATAAGTATATACTCACGGTAACTGATTATTTCACCAGGTGGACTAAGGCCATCCTGCTTTGGAGGGTTAATGAAGACGAGGTAATATCTTTTATTGAGAAATTTATTGTGAACAAGTTTGGTATTCCTGACGCTCTCATATTTGATAATGCTTCTTACCTTTCATCACTAAAATTGACTGAATTTTCTATTGATAAATTAGTTCACATAAGGTATGCAACAAACTATTAACCCCAGGGAAACGAAGTTGCAGAGTCCTCAAATAAAAATCTCATTCACATAATCCGTAAATCTGTCACCGACAACCAGAGGAATTGGCACAATTCTCTATCAAATGCCCTTTGGGCTGATAGGGTCACCACAAAAGTAGCATTAGGGAATTCCCCATACTTCCTTGTCTATGGACAGGAAGTGATTTTACCTCCCAATGTTACCCTTCCGTCTTTACAGCTCTCCCAAGCCTCGAGAGGGACCCCTTCAGCCTTACTTCAAAAAAGAATCAACCAACTAGTGAGGTTGGAGGAATTGAGAGAAAATGCCAAAAATAAGTTCAGGAATCACCAAGTGATTGTGAAGAGATGGTTTGATTGCCATCAAGTGAGAAGAAAAGAATGTCAAGTCGGAGAGATAGTCTTGAAATGGGACAAGCTGAGTGAGCTGAATGGTAAGCACACAAAATTCCAACATTTAGGCTTGGGCCCATTCCATGTTGAGGAAAAAATTGGTCAGGGAACCTACATATTAAAAATTTTACAGGGAGAAACTGAAAAACTCCTTGTTAATGGCC
Source organism: Pinus taeda (assembly GCA_000404065.3). Lineage (NCBI taxonomy): Eukaryota > Viridiplantae > Streptophyta > Pinopsida > Pinales > Pinaceae > Pinus > Pinus taeda. Next base: position 267,665 of record APFE031024491.1, on the reverse strand, counting down.
AACATCTTAAGAAATATTTCCAGTAGCCACCTCATGGTGGTTATGTCTACAGTAGGTTAGGATTTGTTTTATTTTTATTGTTAGCTTAGTTATATTTTTCGTTTTTTTTCTCGTTTTTTTTTATGCAAAGTTTATCTTCCTTTTCTTTTGGAACTTTAGTCCTTTTCAGCTATTTGATTTCGGTCTTTCAGTTTCATTTTCACCTTTTGCAACTTTCTTTTGATTTCCCTCATTCATTACCTTCAGCATTTTTTCTTCCCTCACTAACTTGGTGATGAGTCTGCAGATCCTAAATTCATTATTACTTTGCAAGTCAAACAAACCTTTGATGAGCCTCTGATAACTAGAAAATCAGGGGTGAAATTCCAATCGAAACCACTCACTGGCATCTATTGGGAACTAGGTAGGCTCTGTTGATAACTTGGATACCTTGGGAATGTAGGGACATCTTTATAAAATGAAAAATGTGTAACCACAGCTAGACTGGCATGGCAGAATGTTGCATTTTTGAAAATCCTACCTAGACCTAGCCTATACTTGTCTATAAGGTTTGCAATTATTCTCCATTGGTTCCACCCACAACACTAAAATTACCAGTATCTATCAGCTACAAGTAAATATCCCTTCATGGGCTAAGCTTGTTGTCATATATCCTATGGCAAATTCAATTGTGCTCTAGTCCTTGTGCCCGAAACTGGAAGAACTTATTTAAAAGAAAATAAAATGTCGAGTCCTTGTGCCAATCTGGAACGATAGGTTATTTGGGAAGCTGGTTGGAGTAGGGATTGTTGTTGGACTCAAAGTACTGGTGACATAGCAAGCCCCAACCTTTCTTAAGCAGTTTAAAAATATGGCATGATCCATGACTGTGCCCCATTTTATCATACAAAAGTATAGCACTAAACTTTCTTGCATAAAGTGTGGATGACCATATCTACATATATTCATCAAGCTTGATGCGTGATAAAGAGTTGAGGTACACACCTAAATAGGTATTGACAAACCGATGATGGCCCCAAAAGGATTTTGAAAGTAGAAATTAGGTAAAGTATGGTCAATGAATCCCATAATACGACTAGTGGAGAATGCATGTTAAAACCCTATTAGTAAGTAGAGCTATTTGTCTTTATCATGCCTGAGGTGAACAATGCTAAAGTGGAACCCATGCCTATACATCTATACAATTTGCATTTCAAGTTTATCATAACGCCCTAATGCTCTACTAGTCTAAGGTTTATTTTGTAACAAAGGTAACTAGTTTGCCCAGCGGTTCGCCATTTGTTGTGGCCACAATCACCACCCTATTAAAACCTACTATGGGAGAAAATTTGAATGGGTCCCTTGAGAATTTTGATCTTGCATCTCCCTGAATGATAACCATAGTTGTCAGATGGATTTATGTCCTCAAAGCTGAACGATTCAATTGCTTATCAATTATGGTTGCAATGTCCCCAAAAAATCATCACGTCCTCTTGAGATTTAAAGCTGAAAGGACTCATATAACCCCTAGTTGTAGAGTCTATCTCTTTATGAAAGTTTTTATGAAGGTAAGGTTTGTTTTAGGCATTTCTGTCATATCTCTCATAGTCATAGCTAATTTTGATCATTCATGTAGGCAAGCAACAAGAGAAGAAAAGTGAGGTCTTCGAGTTGATGCATAAGCATCATGAAGGGTTACAACAAAAGATGCAAAGGGATCATTAGGTGGTAATAAAATTCAAGAAAGTAACACAACTTTTGAATGATCATCGTAGGAACAACATGCCTAGTCCACATGGTACTTCTACTAGCTGGATTTTCATTTCCATGTGTCATGGCTTTCAGATAGAATAGGGTAGGATGTTCTAAAATTCTGAGAAGATAGGAAGTAGAATAGATGTTGGTATAAAGGTTGGTATGTTGCTCTGGGGACTCTAGATGACACGTCTGCACCACTGATGTCGATATTGAAAAGATATACTTTGCAAGAAAGGGATATGGAACCACCATAGTGCATAATGGAGGCACACTCTATGTTAAGTGGAGGTACTCCTGACAGCACAGATCCATTAAGCTATTATTACCTCCAGATACACCTTAAATCATGCCAGATGTTCGATAATGAGCACAGTGCCTTCATTTTCCCTCAAGAAATAATAGGGAATAACATTCAGTCGATACAGGTGCGAAGAGATGGCTTGTAGTCATTCTTATTTCCATCGACATTCATTCATTTCCTCCAGGAAATAAAACATTCCACCAAATGTGGCCTCGAAGTGTCGGTGGTTTCATTGACAGTTCTATGTTTCTATATTTTGATTTGTGTATTGAAAAGAACAGGAAGGTTGAAATTCGTGGAAGACAGAGAGTCAGTTGTCTTGCTGCATAAGTATTACCTATGGATATGGGTAAAGGACTTTTTTTTGGCAGAAGAGGGGTTGATTTTATTATGCTAATAAAGAAGACTGTTTTGGTTAAGAAAAATCCTTTCGTACTTTCATTTTTTCTGTTAAGAATGATAATATTGTCACTGGCATGAGGATATATGTTTTCTTTTGTGCACAGTAATGATAGATAGCTTATTACTAGTCTTGGTTATTTGAATATAATTCATTATCATGGTTAACTCATAAGCGTCTCCGATTTGAAGCTACATTAAACATCAGTTGCAAGTTTTATTTGTAGAAACAGGAATGTGTATTCTTGTATGAATAATTAGATTGAAATTAAGCTTAAATATAGCCTTTTTCATCGATGAACTAAGTAATTGATTTATTTGGACTTGGAATCTATATATGATGTTTAATCTCTTTTATTATGCTCTTGCAGGATAGATTAGAATAGTTATAACTAGCATAAGTAGGTAGAATCAGTGTATATAGGACTTGATACATATAGGTTAGCTATTTATTTTTTTGATTTAATGGAAGTCTTCCTCCGAGGAGCAATCTTTCAACATCTATAAAAATTTACGGGATCCTTTGAAACCATTGGAACTAGCCACTCAAAATGAAAGCAGATCTAATCGGGGTCTGCGTTTTGGTTGGTTTCCCTATGCTGGCAAAGTGAAAATTTGTTGTGTCAACAAGTTTCTCACAAGTCGAGGGGATCGAGTACAATGAGACTTTTTCTCCTATAGCAAGGTACTAATCTATCAGATCGATGTTGGCAATATCAACTCAGATGGGTTGGAAGATCCATCAGATGGATGTGAAGACTGTGTTCCTCAATGAGAAAGATTGAGGAATAGGTGTACGTTGAGAAACCTGAAGGATTTGAGACATTCGATCGTGAGTCGCATGTGTGCCAACTCAAGAGAGCTTTGTATGGGCTGAAGCAAGCACCTCATGCTTGGTACACTAGGATTAACAACTATTTCACCAGGTTGGGCTTCACAAAGAGTGAAGCAAATGTGAACCTTTACCACATCATGGTAGAAGGTAAGCCATTGATCATTGTTCTTTATTTTGATGATCTGATATTGATAGGTGATGATCAGTTGATCAAGTCTTGCAAGGAGGACCTTGTAAGAGAGTTCAATATGAAAGATATGGGTCTTATGCACTACTTTCTAGGCATGGAAGTGTGGTAGAAGAATGGGGAAGTGTTTTTGTCTCAAGGCAAGTATTCCAATGAGACAATCAGGCGATTCCACGTGGAGAAGTGAAATCACATGCAGACTCCTCTAGCTGGTAACTAGAGGAAGGAGGATGCTACTTCAGGTGAGGTAATAGCTGCTACTATTTATCGATAGCTTGTGAGTTCATGGATGTATCTGGTGAACACATGACCAAATTTGTGCTTTTTGGTGAACCAACGAAGTCAAGCTATGGTTTAGCCTACCAAGTTGTTTTGGAAGGTAGCGAAGCATGTGCTGAGATACCTCAGAGGCACATCTCAGTATGGATTATGGTACAAAAAAACAGTGGGAGTGAAGTTTCAGGGCTTCACAAATGCAGATTGGGCAGGGAGTCCATCAAACCAGAAGAGAACTTTAGGAGGAATTTTCAACCTTGGTTTAGCTTGAGTTTATTAGTACAACAGGAAATAGAGATCAGTTGCACTTAGCTCAGTAGAGGCTGAATACATGGCCGCCAGTCGGGCAACACGTGAGGCCATTTGGATGTGGAAATTTCTAGTTGGATTGTTTGGTCAAAGGATGGATCGAATTGTGATCTATTGTGATAATCAGAGTTTTATCAAACTCTCTGAGAATCTAGTATTTCATGATAGGTCCAAGCACATTGATATCTGATATCATCATCTTCGAGACTGTGTGGTGAATAGGATCATGTTGTTGCTATATGTTTTGATTGAGGAAGAGGATGCAGATATTTTGACTAAGTCATTATCAAAATGCAAGTTCGAGTTCCACAGAGATAGGATTTGGGTGACAGATAATCCCTTTCTTATTGAGACAGAGTGCTGAAAATAGCAACAAGAATTGCTAAATATAGAAGTGCTAAAAATAGCATTTCAGGATACATTCCAATTCTAGTTAGTCCCTGAACTAAAATTGAGAATTAAAATTCGAATTTGATCTTAGCAGCTATTTGTAAAATAATTAATTAATTCATCTTGAGTTAATTAGTTGGAGAAAATCAAACCTGAAGTCTATGTGAAGACATGCAACAATTTTCCTTTTGATTGAGGAATTTATCCCTTGATTAAGGAGATTAGGATGAGTGGTATTTTGAGTTGTAACTAGTTAGCTGAGTTAACTGAGTTAAGTCCAATTAGATTAGTTCCAATAGTTTTTGGAACTGATTGTGAGTTCAGTTAGTTAATACATGCATGCATGAAATTGTTGTACTTAAGATAACTAAATATTTCTCCTAAATAACTCATGCATGTCAGTTCAGTCAAAGACCTAGTTGAGATCAGATGATGGGACAATGTACTATTAGTTGCAGGAATATTTCATTGAAGGTATCTCGTGCATTCAGAAGGAATTCATTCCTTGCATATTGTGCAATTACTTCTGAGTTTGGTGAGTTGTGTGAGAAGTTAATTCACACAGGTGGCAACCAGAGGACATAGGAGAAACTACACAAGGAAATAGGAGGCTTGGATGACTGAGGGAAGGCATATGTTGTGTCTATTTAGTCTATGAGCAACATTGAGGGATTGTACTGAGAGATGGATATCTTGTTAGCTAAAGCTTTGTGTAATCTCGACACAATTCCACTTGTATGATAATATAGAGATTGGGGTTTTTAGCTGAGGCTTTCCCCAGATTATTCTTCTATGTTCATGTGCGATTGATTTCTCATTCTCTATTATATGTGTTCTATTTGATCTTGCTCAAAATCGATTAAGCTTCTCCAAGTTTGTTTGTAGATGTAGATCAAGTATTTTGCTTTAGTATATTGCATAATCTGGTGATCTACAGTGGGAAATTCTATACATTTTAACCATGTTCAGTTATGTTTGACCATAGTTAGCCATCATTGGACACATTTGTCTATGGTTGAGTATGATTGACTAAATTTTACCATGTTCTAATATGGTTGACCAGTTGAATTAGTTCCTATGTTACACTATGGCCAACCTTGTTTTACTATGGTCGAGTAGTTGATATTATACATATATATGATCGTGGTTAAATGTGGTTAAATTTATATATACCTTCAAAGATTCAAAAATTTGATATTTCATATAATTAAAATATTAATAATAATATTAAATTCTTATAATTTATAGAGGTAAAAAATCATGGACTATGGTTAACCATGTTTTACTATGGTCAATTGGTTGAATTGATACATATGTTTCACTATGGTTGAACGTGGTTGAATTATTACATTCCTTAATGGTTTTGTTGCATCATATCATTCATTAGGGATTTACCATGTTCAAGTATGGTTAGTTATGGTTTACCATGTTCTGGTATAGTTAATCATGTTTGATTATGGATAATTATCGTTGACCATGGATGACCATGTTGGCTATGTATAAACATGGTTGACTTATTTTGATTAATGGTAATTATAGTAGAGGATGTGGATATGGTTTTTTGAGGTATAACCATGATAGTTGACCATATTTCATTATGGCTGACAATGGCTGCAGAGGTTATCTTCAATAAGAAATGACATTTGTATGTTCTTCAAGGGGTTTTTTGCACTATGACAATGCTAAAGTTTGCAAAGGTAATTTTACATCTTTGACCATAATTGAATATGGTTTCACATGGTTGACAAAGTTTTAATATGGTTGAAAATCATTGGTTATGTTTGATCATATTAACTAAGTGTTATGTCAACTATAGGTTTACCATGTTAATATATGGTGATAATGGTTGATTACTTTTGATTATGGTTGCTTATAATCTAGTATGTTTGACTATTGTTGAGCATGTTTGACCACGATCTCAATGATACAACAAACCATTCTCATGAAAAGAAGTTAAGAGTTGAAACATAGGGCCTCTACTATTCTTTAACTAGATTTTGGAATTATGCCTCCTCGTTTTAGGTAGTGATACATTTGAAAGGCCATCAAAACATAGGGTTAGTATAATCCACTACTAAGATAATGTAATTGTGATTATAGTATCTAGTAGAAAAAACTAGGACCTGAATATATCAATTTGATGTAGAAGTATCAACCTCTAGACAATGTATTTTTTCCAGACCTGGAAAGGGTCATGAAATACTAAAAAGTGGGAAGGGATTTCCCTCATAAACAAATTGTACAAAATTAGAAATAATACTGGCAATGTAAGTTGTTAATACAACCATGTGTCTCATTTTAATAATTCCAATTAGTATGCTGAGGTGTTGGTTTGTTTTATTTGTTGGCCAGGTGGGTATTTTCCAATATAACAAGTGTAGAGCTAGGAATATGGTAGTTTTAGGCTACTATATAGATGTCCCATTTTTCATTATTCTCTTCAGATATTTTATAGCCAATGATGTTTTATATATAAAGTCTTTGTGTACAATAGTGCCATGTAGTAAAGGCTTAGGAATATGGAGAGGTAGCTGAAACTCTTATAAAGATAGGAGATTGTGAGAAGACACACTTGAGAGCCCTTATAATTTTTCACATGTAAAATTTCCATTTTGAGCAGTAATATAATCAATCTCAATTTTAGTTTAGGCAATACATGTGTTATTGTTGAATTGAACATAGAGTCAAAAAGAATAACTCTGTTAAAGATCGATAAGCCTAGGAGGGGAATTGATAAAGAAAAGTTCCAAGGAAATAGAGCATAAAGGAGGAGACTTGATATTATCTCAAGGTGAAAAATATTGATGGTGGATAAAGAAAGAAAGTGACAAAGGGCCTAGAGTAAATTCTAGCAGAAGAGATAGCCCATGGCAAAAATCTGACTACATATGCAAGTGTTGGGCCAAGGTTGTCTTGCATCTAAGTGTTTAGAATTGGATGATCACAGCCTTAAGCTAAGACAAGGGTAGAATTGAAGTTCATGGTAGAATTGGAGTTATAAGGGAGAAGAAATAAAATCTCCATACGAAAGGGAAGCAAGAATTCAACTCTACACAGAGTTCCATGAAGATTGAGCCGCAATTTCATGCATGACATCAAGTGTAGTGAGAATGGTTGATTGGATTTGGTGTAGAGAATTGAGAATTAAATATGTGAGAAGTGTTATTTGGGCCTTTGAGAAAGAGTGAAGGTGGCACAAAAATAAAAGGAGTTGACACCCTCAATTTGTCCCAAAGCTAACCTCGAGCAAGACCCAGTCGACTGGTTGGGCCTCGAAGAAGTCGATATAATAGGGAAATGAAATGAAATGATATTTTAACATCCATGAGACTAAAAATAGTCTCTGGGACTATTAGTTCTCTACTTTTCACCTTTTGCAATTAAATCCTTTTCTTTTTCAAATTGATGATGAGCTAGATCAACTTTCCAACAATCCCCTCATTGAAAAGACAATGCCAAGAAATGATGCTAACATATTCCCATAACTTTCTTTGATGTCTTTGAATGCATCAAATTCCAAAATGAAATGCTTTTCCAATTCCACTGCCCTTGATGTGCAAAATGTACACACACGTTCTTCCCAAGATTATTTAGACCTTTTCCACCATCTCATTTCACACCGAAGTTGATGCGAGTTGGAATTAAATGTTCTAAAAGAAAAGGACCGACTTATGACCATATCTATCACACAAGGTTAAAAATTATTCCTCAAACAAGTAATAGAATACTGACTTTTTGGATTTAGTTTGATGCGAGTTTGGAGGGAATCCCTTGATCCCGATTAACAATGCATCGATCAATGTTGATGGGCAAAGACACATTGTCTTAATTTCATTATTAATATATAGTTGAGGTAAAAAGGAACAAAGGATTTTTCCATGTTAGAGCATGGACTTTGTGATTGGATTAACACTTATTTATTTTCAAGACTTGGGTGTTAAAAGAAAGAAATGAATTGAATTCCACGACGGTGTCAAGTGTAATACAACCACTGTGTACATTACGTCTTGCGGTATTACAACGTGTGTGCTCAATTCATAATGAAGCCAAGACAAGATTTTTTCACTCTTTAGGAGTATCTGTGTGGGATCCTTGCATCCATTAAATAAGAATTTCTTAAGACAAGACTTTAATAGAGAAGGTGAAGCAGAAGGCAGGGTGAACCAAAACCTAAATTAGAGATGGAGGAGATTGAAGAAGAATGTTCGAGGAGGAAAGAGTAAAGATAAGGAACAAGAAAATACTACTCATCAAATCATAGAAGAGAAAAATATTAGAAGCAAACTAGGATTACTAGACAAAGGTAGAAATGAGAAGACTGAGATATTTAAATCACAGAATTAGAGAACCAGTCAAGTAAAACTAGTCTTGAAGTTTCAATTTAGTCATTAATGGAACTAAAAAATTGAAGGTAACATCTCATACAATAAAAAATGTCATGAATATGAAGATTTCTTAGATAGAGGGGGAGAACTATGGAAAAGAAGCTTGTCATAGAGAAGATACATAAAGAAAGGAGAATTCCAGTGAGGTTGGAAGGAATAAGGGGACATAGGTGTTCCTCATGGAGGAGAGAACTAGAGGCATTCTTAGGAGGTGAGCAAGGTGCAACAACTAGAGAGGAGCAAGGAGTCCTTAATAAATTGTAGTGGAGGGAACCAGAGAGCCACCAACAACTAGGGAGAGGTGAGGTATTCAAGAAACAACTGAGGTGAGGCTTGTTACAAGGTTGCATTGCAGCTCACAATGAGCATGGGAAGCCATCGAGAAAGGGAACAAAAGGATAACTGTTGGTCATGGTAAAGGTTCAAGTTTTTGCCACAATAGAGGAGAGAAAGATGCCAAAGAAAATGTCATAACGGGAAGAATGAGTTAAGAAGAGTTTGATCAAGAGATCATGGAACTAAAAAAAGTGTCAACATACTGAAACAAATACTACAAGAGAGATAATAATACTATAGAAAAATGTGTGACATGAGAAAAATGGATAAAGTACTTATTAGGAAAAAGGTTTTCAAGAAGAAATCCCTAAAATCTAGAGAGCTAAGGAAAAGGAGGATGAGGCCATTTATAAGAGCCTTGATGGTGTTAGGGTACTATATTTTATAGGATCAATGGTCATTGAGTATTCACTTTCAGTATTTTAGATTGTAAATAATATAGCTTTTTGCAAATAATTAAAAAAAAAATAGATAGAAAAATGAAAATAGGGTATAAATACAAAACTAGAAGAAAAGAAAAGAAATGATAAACGAATGAATAAAACTAAAATTGATGCTAGCTTAAGTGCTGCTACTAGCCTTCAGGCTTTGTAAAAGAATAAATACATGAAATTTTTTGCAAATTGTTTAAAATGCCACAATCCCTTTCTGCTTGAGACATAGTTTAATCACGCTAAATTTGTTTTCAATTTATGTGAGTTAGGTTAAAGTGAATAACTTAACCAAAAAATTTAATCTTGGTTAAAATTAGATAGGTAGAAGTAGGTGAATAATGTTATCCAACTATTTAATCTAGATTAATTTCGCTGATTAAATCAATCTAGTTTTTTAAAATTAATAGCCTTTATCTCTTAGAATAAAGTTGAAGGGGTTTGCAAACTTAAATGCACCAAAATTCGCTTTTAAATAGTATTAGAATAGGAAAATGAGGATTTTATGTAATATGTCCAAATTATTTCCATTATCCAAAGTTTTTCACTTTGGGTTATGTTTCATGCGCCCCAAAAACGATATGGCGGGGCCTTCCAATATCAACCTCCCTTCATATCATAAATCCCCAATCATTCACAATATTCATCTGATGACCCATAACAACACTCAAAACCCGTCGAAGCAATGACATTTAATGACAAGGTGGTCTAAAATGTGGTTTACCGCCCCCCGATGTGGTGCCACTAGGTGTGTTCAGAACCCCCCCCCCCCCCCCCCATAAACCTAATACCACCACACCCCCCTCCAAAAGTGGTATTTACTTTCCCACCTAACTTGTTACTCCTACCAATGGTTGCCTCCATGTCCCATTGCAGTCAGCATTATCATTGCACCACCTCACCCTACGTCTCGTCACACCCACCAACGATCCCGCTCCATATATTTGTCAATCTCTAGCTGCCACGTCTAAGACCGTTTCAGCCTCCATTAATCTCCTATCCATTTACCTAGGCCATTATAGGAGTTAATTCCCCAAACATATCGTTAATCCAATAGTTAAGGTCAATTCGCTGCAAATATATATGAAATTTACCACTTCGATCACACTTTCTTTACATCTCTTATTCAATAGAATTCCGCCTATTTTTGCTGTAATTTTTTTTGCAACATTCCTACTACCTATCATTCCTCAATCACCAGAGGTCTTCCACTCTGAATTTCTCGCAATTACTGGGGTACAATGGCTTCTCACTACTACAGTCTTTTATTCTCATCTTGCAAACCACCATGGCACCTAAAATTTCCCCTGTGATCAATCCAATGTTCAATCCCCCTATCAATTTAGACCATGCCTGACTTGACACCGAGATTACAAAATCACTGAAACATAGTGCAAATTTGACTTGTTTAAGTTGCAATGTTGGTTTCAAGATAATTTCCTTGATCAATTTGACAAGATACATCTATAGCAATCCAGACTCCCTCTGTTTGTTGTTCCCCAATGCTACCATTTTCCAGAGTTCTTCCTATGATGCCAGGCCTCTTACCTTGCAAGAAAGAGTGCTATAATCTCCCCAAATGGTGAAATTATCTTCACCATCACACCTAACAACATTAATCAAATGCTATAGGTTCCCCATTGTGATTCCCTCTCCCCTTTCTCCATTAAAGCTCTCAGAGAAATATACCAGATGTTAACTTTACACCAGAGAGCAACCATCTTTGAAATATTCCTCCCTGAAGACTCCAAACTCCCTAAGAAAAATTCCCCATATCCCTCTTCTATGTTCCCTCAAAGGACAGGACAAATTATTTATGTTTTGTCTCCGATTCTTGGTTACTACACATATGAGTGGGTAGATGAGCCTATTCTAGGATTTTTGTTTACCTTTTCTTCAGAAGATAGACCATCAATGACCTTTGATTATGGTCACTTCTTATCAAATGTAATTCATGAAAAATTCCTTCAGTTTTTAACTGAATGAATGTTCATATATTCTTCAATTCTTATGTATATGTTTATGGTTTTTCAAATGGATAAGTTTCCATTCTTAGTGCAGAAACTTGATCAATGAGGAATGCCACTGTCAATTGTTTTTTGGACTTCCTTAGTTAGAAAACAATCACAAGAATATAGTTTCTCAGAGTTCATAGACCAATTTGTATATCCAGTCCCTTAATTTTTAAGTGGATAGTAGGTTCCAAGGATTAGTGAAGAAATTTATAAGGTTCTATAGCTCAATGAACCTATTAAAAAGAGGGGATTGGTACCTTTACCAATCACTTACATAGATTAGAGTGTATGGTTCAGAGTTGCCACCATACAAATTGCCCAGATACTTACCAATGACGACATTTTCCTTGGAACATATTAGGTAGATAATTCATTCTAATAATATTCATTTTGTGGTAGCCAAGACGAAATCCTAGTTTAGAATCAAGACACAAGTCAGGCCTTTCATCTATGACACTAGAGCAGTAGGAGAGGAAGCAAACCTCCTGCTGAAAAAGATGATATTTCTTCTCAACTTCATTCGGTCTTATGTCTCCTTTGGGGTAGTTTAAAAGTTGAGAGTAGTGCTTAAAACTAAACCATATGTGCACACTGAGAGCCTTGAAATAGAAAAATATATGAACCAACACGCTTGAGTGGAAAACACATTGCAAGAGGCCGAGGAGTAGGTACTTTCAAGGATAGCTTCAGAGACTCCAATAAGCAAAGACAAAATAGAAAAGAGAATAAGAGAGGATGATTCTCGAGTCATCGAAGTATCAACTAAGGAATTTAAAATATATACTAAGAAGCTTAAAGCTAGCTCTGGTTCTAAGATAGAATTTCCATCACTAGAGGACACACAAGGCACTATTGTGCTCTCAGGTTTGAATACTTTCAAGCTTGACAATGGTACTACAAAATTTCCGTTATCTTCCATAGTTACAAAAGATATTCCAACTACTGTTACTCAGACACCCGAAACATTTACATAGTAGAGACAATTAGAAATTTTTCAAAGATATAAAGGAATCAAGAAGAGCAATGAGGTCGTCCATGATAACATATCAACTCAATTTAGAAAGAAATCCTTCTCCATTCAGAACAAAATCATCTCAGCATATGATACAAAAAAGGGAAGGATGCATATGACATTCTTGAAGGCCCAGGTCTCTCAACCAAAGTTAGTAGTAGATTTCAAATAGACCAATTTTGGATTTGAGGCAAAGGATGTCCATCCTTTGGATCAAATAGATATGCATATGCAGGAAGTAGAGATGGTGTATTTGACTTTCACTCAAACTTCTATCACTGCCTCAACATTACAACTTACTCTAAATAATGTGCAGCCTCAACTCAAGTTGGAAAATATCTCCTCACTTGCTAAAGATAATAGAATCAGATATTTGGAGGAAATGGTGGTCAAAGCCAGTCTTGATCTAAACAATTCCAAATATACAGAAGAAATAATTAGAAAAAGGAATGTTGATATTGTAGCATTAAAGAAGAAATTGAAGCTTCCAGAAATAAAAGACCCCCAGGCCTAGGAATCTGGAGAAATAGAGTTGCAAAAGGAAGAGATGCTAAAGCTTCTAGTAGAGCAAGGTGCCCAGATTAAAACAATGGAATCAGGAATGGATAAACTTATAAAGGAAAAGGAGCATAATTCACAACTTGTAGTTTTTCCTCCTGATGCAGTTCCCATTGCATCTCTCCTAAAAACAGGTGTCCCTACAACAACTACTACGATAGGAAAATCATCCTCAACAATGCTTCCTAATCCAGTTGTGGATGAATCAATTAAATTAGCTCAATCTATGGAAAATTTGACTATACAGGAAGAAGAGCTAAATAAACTGAAGCATGAGCTAAAAGTTTTGCAGGAGTAGAGTACAAGTTTTGAAAAAGCCTACTTGACAGAAACATGAAAAAACTAAACCTTGTCCAAAAGAGTGCAAAAAATGGAAGAAGATTGTGCCATGGGAAAATATTGGCACAAGTGAAGGAAAATATCTTTAAAATGATTAATGTAGAGATGGAAGAAATTTGGTCTTCCATTCAAATCATTTTTGAACAGAAGGAACTTTTTGAGAGGTTTGCTAAAGCCATTGAGTAGGTTAGAAAGCAATGATGAGTAGACCAAATGAAGCTACCAAGCTTATTAAATTCCTAAATTCCAGGAGCAGAGAAGGACTAGAAGAATTAGAGATTGAAGATAGAACTGAAATAATTTTGGAAGTCAGAAAGGTGTTGACTAAAAGGAACTTGATGGGAGACCTTGAAGAGAAGGGTCAAAACATGAATACAGGGATACAAAGATTCTTTGCGATGCTGGAGCCTCTCTACAAGAAAGGACTACCAAACCTGATAATGATTAATGACAAGCTCAGAACGTGGCTAGATTACAATGCATAGATTATAAGCAAGGAAAGAGATAGCTCGAAATTTACAGCCAGAAGACTCAACATAACAAGAAAGGCATTCCTGGAAGCACTATCATATCATCTTGACATCCTATATGCAATTCCAAACTTATTCATCACCGAAGAAACATGTTTCAGGTACACTAAAGTTGACGAAGTATACATGAAGTTAATGAATATGAATATCCCAAGGAAACAACGTTGGGATAAAATCTGTGAATTGCTAGAGTAAATAGTAAATTCACTAGCACAACTCAGTGTTACAACACATCCATTTTTTCAATGCTACACATCACGTTGTTCCTTTATTTAAGTGCCACCACTTCAATCAGTTCAATTTTCCTCACTTTATTGTAATAAGTTAGCTTAATGCAGTCCTATGATTTTGTAGATACATCCTCATCATCCTGGTGTGATATTTTTTGTAATTTAGTTATAAATACTTCAACTGTTGAAGTAGTACAAGTTGGTTTTTGTACGAAGAAACACTATTGTATTTTTTTCTGAATCATTAGTAGATTTTCCAAAGTAATACAGAATCTCTTTCACATGACTCATGTGTCAAATTGGTGGTGAAGTAAATCCATCTCTTTTATGTGTTTATACATGTATTTTTGTAGCACACATTTGTTTTCTAATATGAATTATTCAATAGATAAATAAGGGGTAAAATTTGTTTAAATCTACATTCTGCACCTAGCTACGAATAATTCTATGTTTTCTTCTGATCTTTGAATATATAATTCAGGTAACAATGCTCTATATTTTAAAGTGAAACTTTTTCTGTTCTTCTTCTCCATTTCATAGACTTTAAAGAATCTAGTCAGTTTGGCTACCTTGCCTTGTGAGATCTATCTGTAGATACTATAGTTAATATGTATTTTATGTAACAAAATTCATCACCGAATGGAAATCTAAGTTATCAACTAACCATTCAAATACAAATAAACCCCAAACTTAATAACTATCCTAAAATTCAATCAAACAAAGTTAAATCTTACAGAAAGAGCCCACTCTAAAGCTGTCAGGGCTAGATCCCATCTTCCAAAGTTATTTTGTTGTTACCTTGGTGATTTTCTTCTGCAACCTCAGAAAATTTTTGAGTGCTAAATGATGGTCGGGCCCAGAGAAAGTCAGCCTAAAGAAGAAGCAAAAGGAGCATCACTCCTTGAATATTAGGGAAGAGACTAATTAAAGGTCTCATAGACTATGGGAGAAGTCAAATCCAACAAGTGGTGCAAGAAGCATTAGTAGAACCTAAAGGACCTAATGTTTTTAAAAGTAATCAAATATATTTATGTGTAGGCCATAATTATGATGAAGAAGGGAATCCATCTCATGTTTTCACAGAGATTGTGAATAGAGGAACAAGGTTAAAAAGTTTCAAAGGAGGACAAAATCAATATTCTACTATAATCAAGAAGGTGAAGAGCACTTATGAAAAAAGTGAAAGATTGTTGAGGAAGATAGAAAATGAGGTAGGGAGACCTGATGCTCTTGAATATAACCATTCATGTGTGAAATTTTTAGGTGAAGAACATGGAAAAATGGTTGAAAATATTGAAGGCCTAGAGTTGGCTTCACAAAAGTAGAAGTAAGAAAAGTTAGAAAGAGATATGAGGTTGGCTTACGAAACTAGTCACACAGAGGATGAAGTATAGTTATCGAAGGATGTCACAAAGGAGAGAAAAATTGAGGAGCTAGAATGTGAAGATCCCTGCAAGGAGGAGAAAAATGAAATACAACTATTACGCTATCATGATATTAACAAGAATTGGAATCCCTAGAGGATTGGCTGGAAAATCCCATAGTTGAAGAAGATTACATACAAAGTGAAAATAAAGAATTGGGGGGAAATGAAATGCTTGAAGCATTAAAGTGGTATAATTATTTGTATGTTGAGTCTACTAATGAGGGTATGGTTGTAGAAGAAAAACAACAATGGCAAGTGTTTTTGAGAAAATAATGTGAGGAGAAGGGACATGAGACTAGTTTGTCTCAAAAAATTATTTCATTTGTAATTAATGAGTAAGGAGAAGAAAATTATCTTGATATTAAGCCAACATTTTGCAACAGTATATTTTGTTGAGGGCAATAATGGGAAGGAGTCGTGGTGTAACAAATCCATCAAGTGTGCAATAGGGAATCCATGGGGAATACTATCAATATTCTACCATGGAAGATGGGAGCCATATGGTGAATTGAAGATTGAATCCATAAAAACATTGGAGAGGCTAATTGGTTCCAACAGTCTGGAACAATAAAGAAGAAAGAACATGTAACAAAAATAAGGTAAAGTACACTTGGAGGTTGACGATATAATTATGTTGATGAAGGAAGTACTAAGTCATCATGTAAAGGGTGAGAAAACTACAAAATAAAATCTAGGATCATGGAAGGAAAAGTATAGCTAGCAACAAGTTGATTGTACAAGATTTACTCAACAAGGCAAGTGGAGTATAGAGGAATCAAACTTGGGATCCTGGCATATTAGAGTAAGGACTAGAGAAGTAGCATAATCAGGCATATGGAAAACAACAAAACTTTGTATGAGATCCTAGAGGGTTCGCAAATCAAAATCATTTGACTAGGAGGCCAAAGTTTTTCAACCTAGGGAGTTTGATGTAAGATAATCAACCTCGAGACAACGTATTTTATCCAACCCTGAAAATGGTCAGGAAATCTTCAAAAGGGGGAAGGGATTTCCCTCATAAACAAATTGTATAAGATTAGAAATTTCAGTGGGAATATATGCTATTAATGTAGCGACGTGGCTCATTGTAATAATGTTAATTAGTAGCCTAAGGTGTTCGATTAGTAGCCTAATGTTAATTAGTAGCCAAGTGGTCAATTTTCAATGTAACAAGTGTAGAGTTAGGAAAATGGTAGCTTTAAGTTACTAGACATATGTCCTATTTTTTATTATCTTGTTGAGATATTTTCCAACCAATGACATATATATAAAGTGTTTAGGTAGTAGAATTAGGAAGTGTCATAGGGATTAGAGGCTTAGGAATATGGAGAGGAAATTGAGGCTCCCTTATATATAAGAGCTCACAAGAAGACTTGATTGGGAGCCCTTGTAAATTTTCTCATGTAAAATTACTATTTGGAATAGTAGTATTATTAACCTCAATTTTCCTTTGACTCTTTGAACTAGCATACATACTAATATTTTGGAAAATTTAAAATACCTTTGTGTTATTTTATTAAGGGTTGTGTATCTATTACCATTAAATTGAACACGAGGTTGAACCAAAAAACTCTGTGAAATTTTGATAAGCCGAGAAGGGGAATTGATAAAGGAGAGTTCCAAGGAGATAGATTGCATATGAGGAGACCCGTTATTATGTTAAGGTGACATAGATTGATGATGGATAAATCAAGAAAGTGACAAAGGGCCCATAGTAAATTATGGTAGAAGAACTAGCCCTTGGTGAAACGATAACTACATATGCTTGTGTCAGGCCAAGGTTTTTGTGTGCCTATGTTTGTAGAGTTATAGGATCATGAACTTAGGCTAAGCCAAGGGAAAACTTGAATTTCATGGTAGAATTGGAGCCATATGAGGGTAGCAATAAACTCTTTATATGAACTAGAAGCAAGGAATTCAAATCTATGCAAAGTTCTAGGAAGATTGAGATGTAATTCAATGCAAGATGATGACTGTGGTGAGAAGGGTGAATTGGATCCAACATAAAAAAACTAAGAGCTAAATATTTTGAAAGTATTCGTTGGGCCTTTTGGAAAGAGTGAAGGTGGCATGAAAAGAAAATGAGTTGATACCCTCAATTTGTCCCAAAGTTGACCTTGGGCAAGACCTAGTCAACTGGGCAGGTATCAAAGAAGTCCATCCAATAGGGAGAAAAACTTGGCTAAAATAAATACCAACCTCCAACCATATCTGTCATGTAGTGCTTAAAATTATCCAGACCAACTAACAAGATGTCAAGCTTTTGGATTTAATTCGATGTGAGTTTAGAAGGAATCCCTTGATCCTGAGTAACTTGAGTCAATAAATGTCAATGGCTGGCATCACATTGTCTTAATTTCGTTATTAATATATAATTGAGGTAAAAACGAACAAAGGATTTTTCCACATTAGAGCATGGACTTCATGGTTGGATTGACACTTGTTTAGTCTCAAGAGTTGGGTGTTAAAGAAAGAAAAGAGTTGAATTCCACCATGATGTCAAATGTAATACAACCATCATGTACATTGCATCACAATTCCATGAAGGATTGCATCTCACACCAAGAAATTATCTAATCCCTAAGTAATTCCTTCAATGCCAACCCTACTCTTCCTCCTTGTAGATCTCGTTAAGATGGACTTAATATCAACCAAGACACTTTCCTCATATAGAATTTAAAAATAATAAGATAGTATACGAGTGGTAGAAGAAATTTTCAACATGTCCCTTCTACCCAAGGAAACCTCAACATCTACCCCACAGATAAATTTACCTTTATGTAAATGGTATAGTCTGGAAATATTTTCACAAAATTCCTATTCATCTTTGTAAGGTCCATACACATTCAATATATTTATAAGCACACCAAAAATCTTACTAAATATTCTTTTGCACAAACCTAAAGAATTTGATTACAAATTAGTGAAGTTTAGTTATTGATCCTACACAACAATTGATCCCCCCAAATTCCTGGCATCATTTAGAGCTAAGAAATCTTAACCTAGATATTAGTTTTTAAGGTCACCTATAATTAAATTTTCCCTCCCCATGATTCTTGAAAGAGTAAAAGTTTATACTTCTCTACCTCCAAAATCCTTTTACGTTATAATTTTAGTGCTATTTTAATCAATCCTAATTGACCAAGACTACAACCATTTAATTGTCAACCCATGGTAGGTCTATTATTTCAATGGAGTTTACACTATATGTACCAATACAGTACAACCAAGAGTGAAAATAGAAAATATTAAAGAATGCAATTGAATGAATTGAAGAAACTAAATAATTCATGAAGAAATTAAAACACTCTACAAAAATGAAATCACACATCAAAATTATTAGGGCAAAGACATGCCACACATTGTAGTGATAACTACACCAGCTAGTCAACTACCATACTGCTAATCAAATCGGTGTAACAACATAGCATAATTATGGAGCTAAAGCAATTATATTCTATAAATTATACAGTGATAATAGAAAACCATGCAAATAATAAAAGAGAGAAACAAGAATATATAGCTACTCTAACATTGTAGTCCCTTCTAAAGAGGAGGGAGCTTACTCCCTAGAAAGGATGCAAGAATAAACAAAAGATTATTTAAGGAGTCAACTTAGAAACAACAACAACATTACAATAGTGTCTTTGATATTAAGAACAATTAAAAGTTACAAGATCAACATAACAATACGCTCTATGTCGTCCTCCATACTCGAGGGATTGAGTTTCTCTTATAGTTATTACATACCCAAAATCAGGAATGGATTGGTCATAAGAATCTCATGATTATCTTGTTTATCATAAAATAGAAATCATTATAATGAGTTCCTAAATACAAATTCTATTCAAATACATTAGTTAAGATCATAACCGCCTTGATCTGTCACTTTCAAAATAAACAATTCATAACTTCCAATAGCTATTGTGTGGAATAGTACCCATGGGCTTGCCAGCTACAGTGTAACAACATATTGCAGTCAAATAACGGTTTGGGATGTAATAACAATTGGTCGATAACAACAACCTTGTAATGGCAACTTAGGTGTAACAAAAGTAATCAATAATAGCAACACAATGTAACATCAATGCCTGTAACATCATAGTGGTGTAACAGTAAGACCTGTAACAGCACAGAGTGTAACAACAATTTGTTTCATCCTACTCTTAGACTAGTCAGAGTGACTGTTCTTTCCATAACCTCATTCTCACAAGAAACACCTGAAGAAGAGGAGAAAATCCAAAATATTTCTCCAATGCTTACCCCAATAAGCCATAAAAGGGAATATTGCATCGTTATATCTAACAAAAATGGAAAAATATGTTGTTCATAACAAGGAAAAAGGTGATTAACATGTAAAGTTTTGTTGGCTTGGAGGAAAAAAGGGTCAAAACTAGGGAAAGAAAGTATAGGACATAGGTATAAAAACTACACCCAACATCTCCCCCGAACTGAAGCAATTGCATGTCCTCATGAAAAACCTTAGTTTCTCTTGTTATGCCTTCGACGCAAGTTCGTAAAATTATAAGCACCAAGAGTGTCTTTAGCAGCAGACCTATATCCCTAAGTAGCCATCAGTTGTCATGACTAGGATTCTTCTTCATAGTCATACAAGTGGTAATCCTATTGGTATTCCTGCACCAGTAAGAAAACCAGAGGATATTTGAATCTAATTCGAATCCAAAATGCTCCCAATGTTTGCACCACCTAGAAATATTCTAGTACTCATGTAACAATAACCAAAAAAACTCCTGAACTGAAAAGGATATCCTTCTTGTAATCCAACACTACAGGCTTTAGTGCACTTAAGGCACCCCGTTAGTGCTCCACTTTTCATTTGTGAATAAATATTGAGGAGAAACCCCACAATCCATTTTCTGTAAGTGGTTGACTCTTCCCCAATTTTCGGGGTACTCAGGGACAACTTGAACTCACATCTCAACTTAGAAACCATTCATTGTTTTCCCCGATCCACAATGTTGCCATTTCTTCATTAATCACAGGCAATTTCATGGCCAAATTCCATTCGATTTGATTCTCCATAAAAGAAATGAAGACTTGTAACTACAAATCCTTCATATAAGAGAAAAAACTTGCCACCACCTTTGTACTGACATATTCAGGCATCATGTTATGCAAAAAAAACTCACAAAGTAAGCTTTGTTCATAAAAATCAGAAGCACAAAAAATTTCAAGAAAAGTGTGGGTAGAAGAACCCAAATAGGGTTTGTTTTCAAAGACTCCTTTTAATTGAAATAAATAATAACATTCCCATAGAAACACTAGATATTATGGGTAAGGCTTCCGACAACCTAGCAGGTTCAATGCAAGATCTTGAAGCTTCATCTTATCATTCGTTAGGTCTAGAGCCTGTCACTATAACAACTGTAGTTGTTAATCTTTCTTCTTCATAGCTTCCTTATTTCTCCGCTCTTCCTATTCTTTTGCCCATTCTTCCTTTAAACATTTATCCTAGAGTGAATTCATCATTTTCTTATGTGCCTCAAATAAGATCATTCGCTCTTGTAGAGAGAGCACCTACTGCTTCCATTTTTGTAACTCTAGTATCAACAAAATTCTTTCAAAACACCATCCTTCATCAGGACCCGATGTTCTCCCACATCCACTAACAATTGAAGGTGTAACAACCTCCCAAGGGTGAAACTGCTCCATTTCGGCTGCTGGTTTTTGTGTAACAGTAGTGTCATCAACAGGTTCTTGTGTATCATTTTCCCCTTGGTTAGCTTATGTTTCCAATGTTGGTTCTTGTGTAAGGAGCAGTTTCAACCATAGATTCATGTATATCAACTTCTTCTTTTTCCCCTTGGTTAGATTCTACTTCCATTGCAAGTTCTTGTGTAACATCAATGTCATCTAAGGGTTCCTCTGTATTAGCTACCAAATTACTCTTTGTGGAATTCTCCATCTTAGTTGTTGGTTCTTATGTAACAATAAAGTCTTCAACGGGTTTTTGTGCATCAGCTTCCTAGGACTCAATTTGTGTTCCCCTACAAAATGTGTCCACAGCATAAGCTCTATACATGTTGCCACTAGCTCCTTAGCATAGGCCGTGCACACAAAACCTAGAACATTTTCCTACCTAGCCCTATATACAGCCTCAGCCAAAGTATCTAGTGCTGAGGCCCTTGTTTCTACCTTATCCTCTACTAAATTCTTCCTTAACTTTTCATTTTGTCTTTCTAAACTTTCAATTTTAAGCAAGAGGGATTGGGTCTCATTCTTACTTGGTGAGGAAGGTTCCTCGTACCAAGCCTACTCTTCATCTTCCTGCCTCACTGCCTCCTTGTTCTTCTCAAACATGGATGGGGACTCTAGGTGCCCACTAACATTTACTCTCTTCTTTAGCTTCTTATCACCTATAGTCTTGTCAACTGATCTCTTTCCAACCCTTACTTTCAAGGGTTGAGGCTTCTCCTTGGTTTCTGCCGGAGCTTCCTCAGACATGCCAACTCGCTTCCCATGGGTAGTCCTAGCCTTGTGGAATTCTCCATCTTAGTTGTTGGTTCTTATGTAACAATAAAGTCTTCAATGGGTTTTTGTGCCTCAGCTTCCTAGGACTCAATTTTTGTTCCCCTACAAAATGTGTCCACTGCATAAGCTCTATACATGTTGCCACTAGCTCCTTAGCATAGGTCGTGCACACAAAACCTGGAACATTTTCCTACCTAGCCCTATATACAGCCTCAGCCAAAGTATCTAGTGCTGAGGCCCTTGTTTCTACCTTATCCTCTACTAAATTCTTCCTTAACTTTTCATTTTTTCTTTCTAAACTTTCAATTTTAAGCAAGAGGGATTGGGTCTCATTCTTACTTGGTGAGGAAGGTTCCTCCTACCAAGCCTGCTCTTCATCTTCCTGCCTCACTGCCTCCTTGTTTTTCTCAAGCATGGATGGGGACTCTAGGTGCCCACTAACATTTACTCTCTTCTTTAGCTGCTTATCACCTATAGTCTTGTCAACTGATCTCTTTCCAACCCTTACTTTCAAGGGTTGAGGCTTCTCCTTGGTTTCTGCCGAAGCTTCCTCAGACATGCCAACTCGCTTCCTATGGGTATTCCTAGCCTTTTTTCTCATGAATTCATCCCATCTCTTTCCCTGGTGACTTAGGGAATCTAGCACAATTAGCTTGATGAGGCCGTGGTTTTTGATGCAGTTTTTTGGGTGCACAGCTATCTTCATGACCGCATCCATATGCCTGATATTCTCTAGAAGAAAATATGGGAGGTTTATTATCTAATGATGTCAGAGGTGATTTAACAATGGGAAGTGGTAATTGGATACAATTGCTTCCCTTCACTCATAGGTGATATACTTAATGAGGTAAAGGGCAACATTTTCCCATGGCTAGGGAAGCGACAACCTATCAATTCCTCTTCCTTTCTTCAGCATCCATTCTTCCCCTTAGAGAAAATCCTCCTTCAAAGAGGGGTCATTGACTTCTCTATTAAACCACCTTTTTCCCTCTGTTGGCAATGTTGTCACATGGAAAATACCTCCTTTGTAACTTATATCCATAGTCCCCTAGCCTCCATTTGATTCCTCTTTAAATTCTTAACAAATTTCATAGCAATTGCCCTATCTAATCCCTCCAACCTTTGGAAAAACTCAAACTAACCTGAATCTTTAAAAATTTGGCATGCTTCAGGGTAGTTCTCAAATACCTCTGTTGATCATATTTCATGTCGAATTGCCGGCCCACCCATTGCTACATTGTTTCAACGTTGTTTTCCTCTCTTCTCCTCTTTGAGAAATTCCGAAGTAATCAGAAAAATGCTCAATTTTTTTGGCTCTACAACTATTCTCCCGTGCTTCTATCTGAGAGTTCTGAATGAGGATGCAACACTTCACCAGTGGGTAACGGTAGGGTGACACAGTGAGGTTAAAGGCAAGGATTTCAAATTAGGGTTCTTACTACGCAATATCATTTCCTTATTAATGCTAAGTTATGGAAGGTATAGTCTGAGGTACAATTCCTTTTTTTCATGATTGATCATTAAATGATAATGATTACAAGATCATGATACTTTGGTTTCAGTTTAAATGCTTACAGATCATACAAAGGTCATGTCAAGATGTAATTCATCCAAGGTGTGTGAAATCAGTTCAACGGTCATGGAAATTTCTCCTGAGTCATGGTGATGCGTGTTAAATGTATCACAATAAATAATTTACTTGGATCATTTCTAGAGATCGACAGTTTTTACCGCGGTAATAGGTAAGATGACTGTTATGTATTATTTGTTTCTGTAAAATATAAAAACAAAGAACTAAAAACAGTCGTGAAACAACATTATTGTAAGATATTCTTGAAATAAAAAATGTTGTTTCAAAGTGTGTAACAACCACCACAGTGTGGTTTTCAACTGTGACAGAAATTGTTTGTTTGTAGCCAAAATAGGTTTTCACAACCATATTATTTTCATTATTTATTTCTTAATATTATTATTATTATTATTATTATTATTATTATTATTATTAGCAGGTGTAATAGCCTCCAACAGAGGTTGGTTTACAGCTATTACACTTATTGAAAAGTTAAAATTTTTGTAGCATAGGGGGCGTTCGCCTTGCTCCTGTAATCTAAAGGTCCGAATTTGTGAAAATGTTAACAAATGTATCCCTTGAAGCAAGTTTATGATATAATCGAAGAGGGAACCCATTTGCAAGGAATGGTGTCCTCATACTATCAACGGTAACCAAATTCACCGTCCCATTGTCAAAGACTACATCTACCTCATAAGGACCTAGCCATCTAGTGCAAGGCTTACCCTTGAATTCCTTGAATCTCAAATCATATTAGAGAGTCCAATCTCCCTTCTAAAACTTCTTCTTTTTGATGAAACTATCATGCCACTTAGCTCTCTACTATTGGATAATCTCTTTTTGTTGGATAACAATGAACCATTTTCCTCCAATTCATTGAGCTGGTTCAACCTTTGCTTTTATGCTATAGCCAGATCCAAATTCACGTGCAATGTTTTTCTCAATCTCTTGATTTCAAATTCGATATGCAATAAGGGAGTTTTACCATACACAAGGTCATATAGTGAAAATCCTATAGTATTCTTCCATGTGGTTCTATATTCCCACAACACCTCTGGAAGTTTATCAACCCAATTCCTTCGATGACTAGCCACAGTCTTGGTAAGAATCCCTTCAATGACCTTGTTGGTGCTTTCCACTTAGCCATTTTCTTATGGGTGATAAGGTGTCGTGATTCTATGATGGATTTTATATTTTTCAACTAACTTTTGGATCATATGATATGTAAACTAGGGCCCTCCATCTGTCACTATCTCCCTAGGTATCCCAATATGGATGAAGATATCTTCAAACAGGAAGTCTGAAGCAACCTTCTCCATGGCTCTGGTTAGTGGTTTTTCCTCAACCGATTTTGTGACATAGTTGGTGTAGACCAACATGTAGGACCTCTATCTAAATGAAGGATTAAGTGGTCTGACAAAATTGAAGGCCCATTTCTCAAATGGTTTTAAGACTATTTGAGGCTGTAACGACATCTCATCAGATTCCAATGGTTGGCCCATCCTTTGGAAACTATCACATCCTTTCACGAACTTCTTGGCATCCTGAAATATTGTTGGCCAATAATATCTTATTGAAAGGACTTTGTATCATGCCTGCTTATCGACGAAGTGCCCTCCATAAGGTTCCTTGTGACAAGTCTTAAGGATGTCAAAGATCTCATCTTCCTAACACAAAGCCTGATCTGAAAATATGGTCTAGTGTGATATAGATTCCCATCTATCCAGGTATAAGTACCAATCTGCTGTATGATTTTTATCTTTTCCTTGGAGGACAAGTATTGTGGAAACTTCCCTGTAGTAAGATAATTGGCTATATCTGCATATCATGGTGAGTAAGTAGAAATAGAAAAGAGATACTGATCAGGGAAACAATCCTCAATAGGAATGCAATTATCATCAATATTTAACCTAGAAAGAGAATTAGCTACTCCATTACCTTTTCCAGATTTATCTACAATTGTGATATCAAATTCCTGTAACAACAACAACCAGCATGTAATTCTACCATTGGTAATTGGCTTATTCATTTAAAAACGAATGGTAGAGTGATTAGTGTGTACAAGTACTTGATACCTGGTAATATAATGTTGAAACTTATTTATGACATACACTAGTGGTAAGAATTCCTTCTCGATCATTGTGTAATTGAGCTTGACCAGAGTTAAATTCTTGCTTATGTAATAAATAAAATAAGGCTTCCTATCCTCTAGCTGGCCCAAAACATCACCTACAGCTATATCGGATGCATCTGTAGCTATGTGAAACAACAGTTCCCAATTAGGTCCACGCAAACCCAGAGTTGTTGATACACAACATTTTAGCTTCAAAAAGGCATGCTCACATTTTCGTGTCCACAAAATGTCCACATCTTTCATAAGTAAATAGAACAATGGCAATGTGTTTTTTGAAAAAAAAATTATAAACCTTCTATAATACCCTACATTTACCAAGAAACTATTTACCTATTTTTGCGTCTTGGGAGTTGGAATTTTTCAGAATTACCTCTATTTTAGTAGGGTCTACCTTGATCCTATGAGAAAAAATGTAATGTCCCAGCACGATCCCTTCAGTCATCATCATGTGACATTTTTTGGTGCTCAAAGAAACATTAGCCTATATACAAGGTTCCAACACTTTTTCTAAATTAGCTAATGCTATTTCAAAACTATCACCATAAGGTGTAAAATCGTCCATGAAGATTTCAAGGTAGTCATTCAATAAATTAGAAAAAATTGCCAGTATTGCCCTCTAAAAAGTTGATGATGCATTGCAGATTCCGAAAGGAAGCACTCTGTATGTGAAATTTCCCAAGGGAAAGTAAAGGTTTTTTTTTATCTTGATCCTTTGGGGAAATCTATATCTGGTTGTAGCCACTAAACGCATCTAAAAATGAAAAAAACGTTTTCCCAAAAAGGGTGTCGAGGACCTGATCTATAAATGGTAAAGGAAAATGGTCCTTTTGAGTTCGTTTATTGATTTCTCTATAATCCACACAGACTCTCCACTTGTGATTCTTCTTAGGGACAGTGATAAGCGGAGACACCCACTTATTGTTAGATATTGGATAAATAAACATAGCATTTAAGAGTTTTTATAATTCTTCTTTCACTACCTCCTTTAGTGCAGGGTTCATGCAGCTCTGTGGTTGTCTAATTGGTTTGCATCCATCTTTCAAATACATGTGGTGAGTGCACATGTTGGGATGAATCCCTTTCATATCCCTGTAGTCCCAGAAGAATGCCATTTTGTGTTTCTGTAACAACTATTTATTTTTTTCAGTAGTTAGGTTGGGATTAATGTTCAAATACTTTCCTGGTTTTATTTCAACTAGACTGTTATCAGGTTCTGGAGTGGTTTGGATTTGTTCAAAGTTTATATCTTCTACCTGCTCTTCCTCCCTATAATTTTCAATAGAGGTGACAAAAACAGAGTTTCTAACAAAGCCATTAATGATATAACATTCTATGTCATCCTTGAAATACTAGGCTTTTCCTAGACTAAGGAGCAGTAGGGAAAGATCTGATTCAAGTTAAAATTAATTCCACTAGGGATTGTTCAAATCCATATTTTGTTTTGCTAGAGGTTAAAGGTTAAGGTTCTTTGTAGCCTAGCTTTCTGATATCATCGTAGATCTGGATCTGCATCCTATAAACACATGTGTAGTGACTAGCCAAGGTCTCCCACAAATCAAAGGATGTACACCTAGGTTGGATTTGGTTTGTAAGATAAGAAAATCAGTCGGATATCTCCAAAAAGCTATCGTGATTACTACATCCTCTAATACCCCCTCGGGTTTAACATGGGAACTATATGCTAATTCAAGCAGGTAGGCATATGTCTAAGTCCATGCAGACCCAAGGTGGTAAATAGATCCTTTGTCATTACATTAATGGACACCCCAAGGTCAATCAATGTATTAGTTATCGGTTGGCCATCAATATAAATAATAACCATAGAGTTTCCTCGATCATTATACTTTGTTAAAAGAGGCTGGGGAGTCATTAATTCGAACAATTTTCCCATCATGTGTATGGTAGTAGGTTCCTTAGGCTTCCCTCTAGGTTTCTTAATGCACAAGTTTCATACTGTTTTGGCATAAATAGGTACTTATTTAAGAGCTTGCAGTAAAGGAATTCATACATGCATGTTTTGCAAATCCCTAAGAAAGTCAAATTCAGGTTGTGAGGTCATTCCAGTCTCAATTAATATATGAGGATATGGAGGATCCTGAGTCGTAATAGCTGAATCGACTGCTACAGGTGCATCAACCTTACTCAAGTTGGTTGTTACAGGAGTAACAGTTCTTCTCGGGTTGGTTGTTACAAGTGTAACAATCCAATCTATATCGGTTATTATAGGTGTAACAACCACCTCAAGATCTACTCTACCTTCTTTGGAAGGCTCACATTCCTCCTCGGTGATGAGAGGGGAGTGATTTGGTTTAATTACCTTACCCAACCATAGTTGAATTTCATTAAGTCCAACAGGAGTGATAAGAAAAGTCTAAAAGGTAGTTAGAGCCTCTATGCTCTTGGCTTCTTTATTATTCAGGTTAGGATTAGGTTGCACAGGTAATTGGGATCACAGAGGCGATGTAGGAACATGAGTTTGGAAAGGGGGAAATTATAACTATTGTTGCTTTGGTAATCTAGATGGAACTAGACCTTGGGCATTCCCCCTCCAGTTCTGATTCCAAGGATATGATTGATATGGATGATATTGGATAGATGGAGAAGGAGACCATTGATTCTACGGTGAAGGAATTTGTGTTGAAGAAGTAGTGGAGTATTGCATGGATATTGTTGAGTGTTGTATGTGTTATTCCATGAATTAAAAGAGGAAAAATCTTAGGACATACGTGGAAGTCATGGCTGCCAAGGTCTCCTAGGTGTGATGAAATAAGATGAATGAACTTATTCACTTGAATATCGAAGTATTTATTTTACTCTTGGAAGCTCCATATATTGACCTGTAGAATGTTCTAGCTCACAAGTATTGCACAAGATGATGTTGTTCATTTCACACTCCCTCAAGGGATGTTTCTTCCAATAGTCTAGACAGAAGATAGGTAGAGGTGTATCATCTTCTCCCTTGTTCCTTCTTGATCGTGTTTTCGTTATCTGAGAAGATAGAGTACTGAGGATGTTGGTTTTGAAATTTTCAAATAAATTCCCGATACCCACTCTGGTTCCTCCTCCACTTGCAGATTTGTGTATTCAGGTAGAGGAATTTTAGATTGTGCTTCTTCCCTTTGATGACTCTCTTGAGAATCTCAGACATGGCTTTAATATCTCAATGAGTGGTTCCTAAGTTCTCGAGATATGTCCCCCTTCCCTAATAGATTCATGGTATTAAGGTAGTCATCCCTCATTCCTCTTATGAATATGGTATTCAAGATTTCATGATCTAAATGACTGTGTTTAGACCTCTGCAAATTTTAATGAAACTACTCCACATAGTCCTCCAAGCTCTCGTCCTCCTTTTGTTCCATCCTACATACTTCCTCTCTTAAGTCCTTGGTTCTGCAATAGTCTTGATACTTTGGTGAAAATGTCTCCTTCATGTCACTCCACATTCGAATAGAAGCAGAGCCTAACCCCATGAACCATGTAAGGGCTACTTCTTTTAGAGTAGCAGGAAATAATTTTGATTTTTGAGCATCTGAAACATACTCATAGCTTCTACACAAGACATCAAATTCAAACAAGAAGGTTTCAGTATATTCTACATTCATTCCTTGGAAAGATGATAGAGATGATAAAGGAATGTTTTTCGTGGGAGCGTTGCCTCTAATATCCCCAAATGGAAAATCAAAGGTGGTGACAACAAAATCTGTTTTAGTGTTGTTGTTATTGTTGCCCCCATTATTAACCCTTCTGATCCTTGCTGTAACATGTGTTCTTCAAACCATTCTTGTGATTGTCTTACATGTGAAATTGGTAGCTCTGGCTATTTTAGGGCTAGCTATTTCACTGTGTTGCCTAAATCTGGATATTGATAAACCAATAAGTGTTCTCATGTTTCGGGCTTCTAATGTTCCCCTTTAGTTTACCCTTGTCCCTCAGCCCTAAGGTTATGGTTAATAGCTTCCCCCTATTGCTCCTGAATTGGATTCTTAGCCTTGGGAGTGTTTTCACTAGCTTTAGAATGGTAAGGTCCCGAGACAAAGGAATCATAGGGTTCTTTCCTTGTTATGGGAGTGAGAAATTTTTGTGTCCTTTTTTCCATGTGTCCTTTTGAGAACTTATCTGTTCTTTTTCTTCCCTTGAGATCAGTTCATGTATAAATTTTTTCCTACCCAAATCTACACTCTTCCATTCCTTTTTATGACCCATGTTTTGTGCGACTAATTAAAGTTCAGGGCGGCGGGGGGTGGGGGGGAGGGGTGTTTCTGGTATTTCTATAATTCCTACAGCTGCACACATGGACCTTATGGGTATTAATTCACACCCCAAGTGTCTCAAAATTCGGTAGTGGTGAGCTTGCCAAGGTATGTTAGAGCGATGCACAGGTTATTAACTCTTGTCTTACCAACCAACAATTGAAGAGTTGAAGACACATTTTAAGAAAACACAAAAATTCCACACCCTAAGTGCCCTAGTGATCACGATGGTGAGCCCATATAGGTATATTAGATCGATGCGTAGGTTCTTACCTCTCATCTTACCGCCCAATGACTATGGACTAGGAACACTCTATCATCAAACAAACAACTTGCCTAACTGAATCGTTAATTGCCATCCCAGATAATGACACCAAAATGTAGCGTTGTTTTAATCAATCCTAGTTGACCAAGATGACAACCATTTAATTCTCAACCCAGGGTAGGTATGTTATTTCAATGGAATTTGCGCTATCTATACCGATACACTACAACCAAGAATGAAAATAAAAACAGTAAACAATGTCACTAATCAATTGCAGAAACTAAATCATTCATGCAGAAATTAAAAAAGTCTACAGAAATTAAATCGCACTTCACAATTACCAGAGAAAAGGCGCGCCACACATTGTACTGATAACTACACTAGTTGGTCAACTACCATACTACTAATCAAATCGCTATACCATCATAACATAATTCTAGAATTGAAGAAATTATATTCTACAAATTATACAGTGACGACAAAAAAACATAGAAATAATAAAAGAGAGAAACAATAATATATAACTACTCTACCGCTGCAATCCCTACTAAAGAGGAGGGCCCTTCCTCTTTAGCAGGGGTGTAGGAATAAACACGATATTAGTTAAGGAGTCAACTTAGAAAGAACAACGACATCACCACTGTGTGTTTGATATTAAGAATAATTGAAAGTTACAAGACCAAAATAACAGTACTCTCTATGTCGTCCTCCACACTTGAGGGATTAATTTTATCTTATAGTTATTACATACCCAAAATCAAGAATGGATCAGTCATGAGTATCTGACGATTTTCATGTTGATCACAAAATAGAAATCGTTATAACCAGTTCCTAAATACAAATGTTATTCAAGTACATTGGCTAAGATCATAATCACTTGGACCTGTCACTTTCTAAATAAAGAATTCATAACTTCCAATAGTTGTTGCGTGGAATAGTACCCATGACTTTGGCAGCTACGGTGTAACTGAATCTTGTGGTCAAATGACAGTTTGGGATGTAACAGTGATTGCTGGATAAAAAAACCTGATAACAACACCCGAGGTGTAACAACAATAAGTTGTAATAGAAACACGATGTAACAACAATTCCTGTAACATCATCGTGGTGTAACAGCAAGACTTGTAGCAACACACAAAGTGTAGCAACAATATGTGTGTCATCCTGCTCTTATATCATTCAGCACAATTGTTCATTCCATAACCTTGTTCTTGCAAGCAACACCTAGAAAAGAGGAGAATATCCAAAATACTTATCCAATGCTTACCCTAGCTACCCATAGAAAGGAATATTGCATCATTATATCTAGGGAAAAAATGGAAAAATAACATGATGGCAAAATAGGTTGTTCACAATAAGGTAAAACGTGATTAACATGTAAAGTTTTGTTGGTTTAGAGGGGAAAGGGTCAAAACTAGGGAAAGAGAGTATAGGAAATAGGTATAAAAACTAAACCCAACAATAATTTCTTGGGATAACACTCCAAACCCGTAATTTATTGGGAAAAACTTCATTTGAAATAGTGGGAGGGAAAATTATTTCTCTAAAAGCCTTGGAAATTCATATTTTTGATACTTGATTGATTTATTTAATAATTTTCTCCTAATATTCTTAAACTAAAGGTTATTTACCGACACAAATATTCCTTATATATCTAATAGATTTTCTATCCACTGATTGATTCACTTTTTCCTTTTCTTTCTTTCGATACAATTGACAATGACCTCATCCCTCAAATAAGTATCAACATATGATTTCATTAATTATCTACTATTAGATAGGAACACTAAATGGAGGTTTCTATGTCATCAAATAAACAGAGATCCATTGCATTACCATCATATAGCTATCCCTTTCTAGGATGCTAATGATTTCAAGTTTTCGTATCCTACCCCATTCTACATCTAGGATTTTTGTGAATAGTAAGGATTAGGTCACTAGGATTTAGAGAATGTGAATTTATTTAGAAAAATAAATAGTGAGAATAATTTGACTTACTTGCTTTAGTATTTCCTTATTATTATTACATTTCCATTACTCCTTTGAATAAGTACTATGAAGGATTTTTGAAAATTTTCTAAATAACTTGATATATCTTTAGATCTTATCTTACTAGTAACCATGGTATGTCCTTGTAATACTTCAAAGAATTCCTTATTTTTCTTAATTCACTTGACATTCTTTGGAATTACCTTCAAACATAATAGAAAATACATGTTTAGGGAACTAAAACCAACATTTTTTACTTATTGCACCTCCTATTTCACTAGGTTTTAACCCTGTACAATTAATTAATGAAATCAAATTCTTAATTAAAACAAAAAATTTGGAAAACACACACATTAATATAGAGATTTATCCTAGAAAACAAAACTAGGAGAACCAACAATATTTTTCAATATATCTTTCAATGATTACATAGACACTGTCTGATTTATGTTAAAAGAGGGTTGGCTTCTAGGGTAAGAAAACCCAATTTAACTTCTACCTTTAGGTTTGTAACCTAATGATGACTAGTCTAGATTGACTATGAAGTTACAATATTTTACAAAGCATTTTTTCCAAAAAGTTTACTTTTGAGGCACTATTCTCGAAAGCCCCCACAACAGGGCCTCTATAAAAGTTTCACCGCTCCTTCAACACCCTACAGTGATAGTTATACATGGCGGGGGGTGGGAGGGATAGTTAGGAATTAAGGTCGAAACACAAATAATCATGGAAATAATATAATGCATACCGAACAACTCTAACACATTGATTAAATTCTGTATTATTAAAGGAAACCTCCATGATAACATCAATAAACCCTATATAGAGAGTAGCTTGTAAATTTCCATTAAATATATCATCACTTTCAACAAAATTAACTTCCATGTTGACCCCTATCACTTAATTGTTACTTTTGAGAAACCCACAATCTCCTCACCCACAATGTATGAGTTGCCCATAGATATTTAACTCTCTAATAGATCCATATGAATTGAGTTTCATCAGATTTCTAAGGATGATATGAGTCCATTTCTTGTGTTTTCTTTATTTCCCCTTTGTGTTGTAGATAACTTCTTAAGTATGGATGTGAAATTAAGATAGGTGATGGAGATGTAGTCTTTAAACATTTTTTTTTCATAATAGTCAATGAGTTGACATTCTTGCTCCATTTTATTAAAAATTAGAAACTCTCCCTTAATCAAACACTAACTTTAAATATATTCTATTCATTTTCCATTCCAAATTTAGTATTCAGCCAAACTTTATTTTAAAAGAAAAAAAAATGTATATATTAACGAGGAAAAAATATATACCAGTTTTTTTTTAAGTGTTGCCAAACTATTACATAACTTATTCCTATGAGAGTAATCAATATTCCACTTCAATAATCCAAGAAGCACTGAGGTAGTCTATTATTGAATAACAAAATGGTTTTGAACCCTTTTTCTCTAATTTCCTAAGCATAACCAAAATTAGTTTTCATAATGTTTCCATATAGCTTATCTAATAGAGGACTTATAATTATAATCTATAATTTAAAAGGTTAATTTCTTTTACGAGTTAAAAATATATGAACGATGACACTCTCAATCAAAGGATTTGACTATTGTATTAAAAGGTTTATAATGATGATGGACGATATTGAAGTCTCTACTTTTTATGGTTTATATCATAATATTTGATATCCATATCCAGCGGACATCAATGTTATCAAACATAAAAGTATCTTCTTTGTAATAATGCATTGAGTATCATATTATATTCTTTAGCTTTTCCTTCTTTACATGCTGATAAGAAAATAAACACATAAACACAAGAATTAATTGTTTTGTCGCAGCTCATTCCTTTAATGCTTTTATGATTAAAAAAATCAAGAGAAAAAAAGAGTTCTTTTTTACCTTTCTTCCATTAATTCAAGACGACGATTATTATTTCTATTAAGTTTAATTTATTTCTAATTACTTTAAATAATTAACTATTAGTCTTAATTAATTTAAAACATGTATTATATTATTGATAGGTGCACCCATTCCCAATGGTGGGTACTCGTGAGGGATATTAAATGAGAATACATGAGTAGGGACACATGAGAGAGCAGGTCTCATGAGACAACCTCTAGGTGGCATCCACATAGAAATAAGAAAGAAAGCGAGCTAGTCAAACAACAAGTTCCAATTATTGAAAGGTGGTTCTAGTAGTTAGTAATTGTAATGATCCAAAATTAAAATATAATTATATAAAATAACATACCAAAAAAAATGTGATTATTAATAAAAAGCATGAAGAATAATTTATTAATAATTATATAATATACATGATAGATTAATGGAAGGTATCATACCTAAGATTTTAGGAACCCAATTTATTTACAACTTCTAATAAATGAGTTGTTATGAAATGTTTTGAGAATGACCCTACAACCAATCTTAGGCTTAATTGTGTTGTCTCTCTCGATAGCTAGCCACCCTTGATCCCTCAATAAACTACTTTTACTAGTGACTTTTATCCTACAAATATACTCGGAAAAATAATGCATCACACCCTCTCATCATTAAATAGAACAACTTTTTCTAAAAATAGAAGGAAAATCATGATGCACATAATCCATGTGTCATCATGCAATTTTTATTTTTGTCTTAAGTTTTTCTTAACTGATATTTTGTTTTGTAATTTACTCTAACTTCTTTTCGATTTTATTAGATTGATATTTTTTTTCTAGAAATTCAATAATACTTATTTAGTCTTTTAAATTTTAACAAATGGTTTCTTTCATTTACTTATTATTATCCCTTTTTATTCATTTATTCATCTACTAATTATTATTCCCTCTTTTCATGTTTGTTGTGTTTGTTATTACTTAAAGAATATGTGGCATTATATACTCCTCATCTTCAAAGAACTATGCTCCAAGTTTAAATTTGTTTATTATATTGCATTTTTATTTTTATTTTTTAAAAATGTTATGCTTGTATCTTCTCTACCCCCTATTACTGAACTAGTATAAGAACACCCCAGGTAACCATAGGAGGCATTAAACATCCATGGGAAGTGTGAGAAATGCTCTAGCACTTCACTAATTTCAAAATAATCATAAAAATCTTCCATGAAGTGTGAGGAATGCTTAAGCACTTCTCTAGTTTCTGAATATGGGGCTTAAACCCATCTCCGTCTATCATGACCCAAAGGATCCAAGCCTTGTTTACCCAAGCATACGCCTTTCTATTATTTATGTATCCCAAACATCTTGAATACCTAGCCCAACTCTTACCACAACTCACTAAGGTACACAACCCTAGGGATGAAAATGAAATCCCACAACTCTATTGGAAAGAACAATTATAGCAATTTCTTGGACTTCTGCATCAAAATACAATACAAGGAATTTAACCTTCTCTAAATGTTTCCATATACCATCGAGAATTATTCAAGTCAAAATAAACACTAGAACAAGTAGTTCAATGTGTTCATACCCGATGAATAAGATGTGACACATTATCTTAGATTATATGTATGGGCTTCCATGAGATTATCAAATGAACTATCCCTCTCATCCCATTAATGAATATCTTATTAGCCACCACCTCAGAACGTGAAACCAATGCATTGGTTATAAAATATTATGACATAATTTCATAAAAAATAATACACATTCTAACTCCTATATGTCATCACAAGAACACAACATCATTATAGTGAGAGTCTGAATGTAAGTAGATGTTCGTATGGGTCTTCTTTATGAATAAATGATATCCCAAGGTCACATCATCATGTCTAGTAATTAATAAGTCAAGAAAGGGGATACTAGTAATGTCCTCAATTTCCATTTTCAACTTTGATGTCTTCATATATTCAAGTCAAATGTTCCAAGAATATATTAAGTTATTCATTAACACTTTTCCATTAATAATAGTATCATATATGTACCTTTTCCATCTCTTTGGTTTCAATGGGTAGAAATCTAACAAAAAAAAAGGTATCCTCAATATTTTGGAATTAAGAGCTATTATATTATGTAATAATAAATACTTTGATCAAGAATTAGATCAACTTACTAAGGTATTTAGTGTATTTGGATACAAAAGCAAAGAAATTCTTAAATCCATCGAGAAATCTAAGAAGAAAAAACCCACCTCACCCCACCCCTCAAATAAAGAAAACTCGTGACCCTCTAATAAGCAAGCACACCTCCCATACATTTGTGGTGTGACTGATAAAAGGTTTTAAAAAAAAAAAATTATTGGTTATGTATTCAAACCACTAGAAACAATCAAACAAAAGATGAAATCAATTAAGGACAACATTGGTCAACATTAAATCCGAGTATAAAATTAATATCTCTTGTGGTAAGAGTTATATTGGTGAGACATGGAGATCATTTAAAATAATAATAAAGGAACATGGATCAAAAATTAAGAATCAACTCATTCAGACCTCTACTTGTGATAAACATTCCCTCCATTTTAAACATCATATCTACTTGGAAGCTTGACAATCATCTCAAAAGAAGATATATACTTCAACATAAAATTTAGGGAAATTATGGAGTTATTAAAGAATCCAAACAACCTCAATCGAGATGAAAGACTTGAGTAGGGAGCTAGGAAGTCTCGATCATAATGATAAACTCTAATGAGGAAAGTAACAACTAGTCCTAGAAAACTTATATCAACAAAGGAAATATATAAATAATGTATTTATCTTTTTTCTATTTGACAACTCACAATGAAAGAGGCCCAGTTCTAACCTTTGTATTTGTAATATTTTTAAAAGGTCATCAAGCCTCATAATAATACAAGTGAATGTTAGATTCTTTTATATTATTTTATATTATTGGATCCTAATTCATTTTTTCCGAGTTTACTTTTTTGAAGAGACAACTGAGAAGTGGGGCTCTCTAAGCCTCACCTCCAATTATAGATCAATTGGTATCTAGACATTTTTTCAATGCTCTATTTTTTTTCTACTAGCATCCTTCCTATTTTCGAGCCACTACAAGTTCTTATTTTATATACTTTCTACATTCATTTTCTTTCTTAATATTTATCTTTTTCTTCGCACGTTCCCCAGTGACAATCAACTACCTCCCTTCCCACTACACCTCTAGTTACAAAAATCAACTTAAACCAGTGTGTTTCATTGTGTCTGGTCCACCGTATCCAACTAGACAATCTAACTAATGCCATTCCACTAGCTATGATTACATTGATCCATGAATTTGTATATGTTTTCACTCCACCCACAGAGTTTCCCCCACCACATTCTATTGAACATAAGATCAATCATATTCCTAGTGCCTCCTTGTCGAATGTTCCATCTTATCACCTAGATTTTCGTGAGGAAGTAGAAATTGAATGCCAAATTGAACAATTATCAACTCAGGGCATATTAAACAGTATTCATCACCATGTTCTTCCCTCACCTTTATTATTCCCAAAAATTGGTTTTTGAAAGACGTCTAGTGACTGATTATTGTGTTCTTAATATGACCACTGTTAAAACCTGATACCCCCTACCCTGGATTGAGGATTTGCTAGAACATTTACAAGGATCTTGCTTCTTTACCAAGATGGATTTGATAGTAAGACACCATCAAGTGAGCATGCATGCCACCGACACATGGAGGACTTCCTTCAAGACAAAGTTTGGTCTACTCAAGTGGATGGTCATTCCTTTTGTGCTCAATAATGCCCTGACAACCTTTATGTGACTAATTAACAATATCTTCAGGCAATACTTAGGTAAGTTTTATTTATTTACCTCGATGATATTATGATTTTCAGTAAATCTTGGGCATAACACATGCAACACATTCCTAGAATTTGGGAGATCCTATGAGCACATCGATTTGAAGTCAAGTCAAAGAAGTCATACCTTGGACAACCATTACTGCAATATTTGGGCTTCATCATTGATTCAATAGTGGTTCACCCAGATCCAATATGTGTACAATCATTGGAAAAATGGCCTTGAACTTCTAATGCTCATGATCTAAAATGCTTCATGGGAGGTTTTAATTTTTAATAGAAATTTGTAGGTTATTTTTCTCAACTCGAATATCCATTACATCAACTCTCCAACCAACCACTATTAATTTGGGATAATGAAGTGGGGAGCCATTTTTCTGAACTCAAACATTCTTTAAGCTTGGAACCCACTCTACAGTTACTGGATTTGAATCAACCCTTTGACATCAAAACTGATGCATCTCAGATTTTTATTGGAGTTATTCTTAAAGAGGGAGGTCACCTGTGGCTTATGATTCTGAAACATTTGTAGAGAATAAAATTATGTATAAAACTTATGACAAAGAATTTTACAATCATGTGCAGGCATTCAAGAAATGACATCATTACATTTTATGAAAGAGACAATTCTTGATACAGACCATCACCCTCTCTTCTTTATCAATTCATAGAGAAATATTCAAGAACAATTCCATTTGAAGTGGGTTGGTTACATTTGAAAATTTCTTCTGGTAATTAAATATAAGAAGGGTCAAATGAAAAAAATGGTTGACATGCTAAGAAACCCCCTACTAAAGTGTTGCACATGCTAGAGATGCAGTGTGCATTGTGTGACACTTGGAAAGCAATGTATGCTACATATCATACTTCTGAAGAGAGATGGGAAGCTTTACAACATCCTATTATTAACAATCAAATTCCATTTCTTTGATTATACCATTAGATATGGATGGTTATACAAACTCAATCGACTTTGTGTATGATAATGTGATGATTGTCTCTTGCTGATCCGAGAAGCACATGCCTCTTAGTATGGAGGGAATATTAGAACTTCAAATATCATTCTTAATCTACAATGCTACTTCTATTGGCATTCCTTTCACAAGGAAGTGGAAAATTGTATACGAGCATGTGCACTTTGTTCCGAAAGAAAGCCTTCAAACCATACACGTGGTCTCTACCAACCACTACATGTGACATCCAAACCTTGGGAATGTATTTGAATGGATATTTTGAGTGTTATTCCTACCACATTCATAAAACATGATGCTATATAGGTTGCGGATTGTTGCTTTTCTAAAATGGATATATTAATTCCTTTCCATAAGACTACTTGTGCTACTCAAACGACATAACTATTTTTCCAGCATGTTTGGCCACACTTTGGCTTTCCCAAAAGAATTATTTTTGGTTGATATGCTCATTTTCTGTGCACATTTTTTCATACTCTATGGTCTTTTTTGGGTTTCTAGCTTCAATTCTCTATGGACTTCCACTCGTAGACCAATGGCCAAATGGAGGTTGTTAATCCTACATTGGTGCAGTCCCTACACAAATATTTTTCTAAGAATAAATAATAGGATTCATATTTGTGTATCATCCAACATAGTTACAACGTATCTACATATTCTTCCACTAGATTTTCACCATTCTAAGTTTGTTTTTGGTTTCAATCAAGATCACCCTATGACATTACACTTACTATCACACTCTTAGGATCTACATCAGCTCAACAATTCATCTAGTCTCTCTCTCAGTGACATCAATAAGTAAGTGCTTTATTACAAGCTACCCAAGAACATGCCAAAAAAAGGCATGATATGCATAGGAACCACTATTTTTTCAATTAGGAGACTACGTATATGTTTTGTTGGACAAACAATGTTTCAAAGGACATCACCATAAAATACATCCTCTTAGATATGGTCCATATAAAGTTCTAGAATGCATTGGAGAAAATGCATATCATTTGGATTTACCTCCCCAGCTAGGCATCTATGATGTTATGAATGTTAACAATATAAAATGTTTTCAACCTCCCCGACTTGAAGAAGAGGTCATAGCACAGAATCCAGTGGATAATTTACCACAATTTCAACCTCCTCTACTCAAAGAATCCATTATTGAATTTCAGACAAGGACCAATCATAAGACAAATTCCATCTCATACCCTGTAGGTCGAAAGGGATGCCTTTCAACTCAAGCTAAATGGATATCTGCAGATATATTGAAGTAGAATTTTCCCCATTTGTCGATGGAAGTAGAGCTGCTTCTAGATTTCAACTGGGAGGAATTAGGCAACAAGTGCCTAATTGTGGGAGTCAAGGAAGAGGAAAGCACAAAATAAGGTAGACGAAACATCTAGGAGCTGAGGTGGGAAAGAAAAGCTTAAAGAGGAAAAAGAGATGGAAAAGGGAAACTCCATCATCGGCGTATAAGATCGTTGGACTTGTAAAGCCAATTGCTAAAATACATTGATTTTTTATGTTTTTGAGAATGTACTAGTTTTATCATTAATAATAAATGTATACCCCACTTAATATAAAAGGAAATGGGATTTTAAATAAATAATGACAAGAAGGATTTTATGCTAATGGCTCTATGTTCTCCCACTTTTCAACAACTTCTATCATACTTGCTCTATGTTTTTTATTTTTTCAACCTATTTAAAGTTTTGTGTTATTATTTTTAAGATCTAAATTCATATTGTTAAGGCAAGTAGAAATTGACTACCTCTTATCTCTCGTCTTTAGTGGATAGTTCTATCTACAGTTAGTTAAGTTTGATAACATATATTAATATAGTATTGTATTTCATCAATATTAATATTAATTTTAGCACTTTAACTATTAATACATTCCCTTATTAATGCTTTACATTAATACTAATTCATTAATACATTGGTATTAATCTATGATACTATAAGTCCACGTCAATATTTTATTATATTACATACTGATCTACTAATATACTAATTATTAATCTTATCTACATTTTTTATAAGATTTTTTCTTTAAGTTTTTTGTCTTTTATGTTTTTATTGCTACGGTTCCCATTAGTTAGCTATCGTCCTCCTCTTTTCGCTTATTTATACATCTTCCCTTATTTTCTATATACATATTCCCCTCTCCTCTTTATCGCAACGATTCATTGCTAATGGTGGGTCTTGTTTTGGACTTGAAATGTTGAATGCAAATGATTACTCTGAGTAAAATTTTGAACTCAAATTCTTCAAATTATTACCATGCTTCATCAAGCAAAAGAAAATCCATTAAAATGTATGAAAAATTAATACCAACTCTTTCATTTAATACAACCATATCATTGAAAATCCATCTAGGATTTATTTGGCTAATTTAATGAACTTGGTTTGGATTATAAATACTATGAGTTGCATGTTTTCATGAACATACTGATTTCTTTCCCATTATCATTTCCTCTTATTTCAACTAATATTTTTATATTTTCATGTAGGTTTATTCATCTTACTATTATTCTCATGTTTTCCAATAGTTTCCTTATTTATGTACACTATTAAACTTCTAGTGAGCTTCATCATCTACCACCCCAATCTCTACTCATGTATTCTTCCTTATTTAGAGAAATCTGATGAAATTCAGCATTACACTACTATTATTGACCTTATTACCATTTATTAAATAATTAATATTAAAGTTAAATCCAATGTCGTTTCCCATCACTTTGCATATTTTGTTATTCTTTCTATGAAAATTATGCCTAACAGCATGTTAATAGTACACTATAATGGTTTAAGTTATTATATTTCACTTCTCAAACATTGAAACATTGAATTGTTATTGTATACATACAAGATTATTACTCTACATGCTACATTTTTGTTCAATATTTTTGTTCAATAGAACTCAAAATCAATCCATAACCATCTATCTCCTTTGGAAAATAGTAAACAATTATTATGCATTGAATATTTACCCTTTAAACCTTTTTTAATATAACAAGTGTCATTCATCACCAGTTATGATTTTCCATGGATTCCTATATTGAAATTTGAAATTATAAAGTCATCATACCTATCATCCTTAATATAACCATGCCACTCATGAATATTATTAGGGAAAACTTATTTCTTGAGAATAACACCTCCTCACTTTATAACAATATTCATATATGTAATTCAACTTCTCAGCTAGTATTGATTCCATGTCTACTAACCTCATATTTGTAAGCTTCTAGAAAACATATTATCATAT
The DNA here is from genome assembly GCA_000404065.3 of Pinus taeda. Taxonomy (NCBI): domain Eukaryota; kingdom Viridiplantae; phylum Streptophyta; class Pinopsida; order Pinales; family Pinaceae; genus Pinus; species Pinus taeda. The sequence goes on along the minus strand of APFE031024491.1, from coordinate 225,293 downwards.
TGTATTTAACTTCTCACCATTAGTGAAAGTGATTTTTCTTATTCCTCTAACAAAATTAGAGAATCTTAAATTGTTGTTACCATCTTCCAATCTAATTATAATACTTTATAAAAAAAATTAATAAAGTGGTCTTTCAAATGTAATCAGCTTATTATTTTAAGATCTTAAGGGAATATATTTGGGCGTAGTCATACACCTTCATTCCCATAATTCACATACACAGAGTCACATAAATTCATGACTACAATGAGAATATCTTATTACAAGGGAAAATATTATAAATATTGCTATGCAAAGAGCTTGATTAATGCGATGGTCAACATAATATGGTCCTTTAGGCTGATTATATTACCTTTTAAGTAAAAAAAAAATTAAGGTTGTATTAGTAATTAGACATAGACTCAACCCTTGCATCATCTTCTCAATTAAAAGTGTTACAAGCCTAATAATTTTAAGTTTAGCTTAACACATACATACGCATACATCCTCAATATAAGTGGTTTTGGCATGGTTTTCATACGGAGTAAGATAGGGTTATAATATCCATGTCCTTTCATAGCCCTGCATGTTAAGGTTGGTCTATAGTCTATTACGATTTCTCATCAAAATTTTCAATTTTTTTCCATTTTTTTCTTCTACGATTATTGAGATTTTATATTCATTCTATTAAATTTCATGATATAGCTTCCAGAGATCAACCGGGCTTGCTACAATTGAATTAATTAGAATTTTAAACCTTAACTCTAACTACTAATTAACATGTAACATGCAATAAGAACTTACGTACTAATGCAACACCAACTCATGTTTATTTCAATTACATGAAATTTAAGATTTGCATAAGTGTATACCTACCATCCTTTCCCTTTAAGTGTGCATAATCTTTGATGTTAAATAATCAAATAAATATTTATAAGAATTTTTTTTATTATAAATTATTAATGCTTTAACTAGAATTAACACCATAAATTCACAGTCTCTGTATATTAAATCATAGTTTTTTTTTTCTGTAAATCATCCTCACATTATTGTTACCATTATAATAATAAAAATAATATATATATAATTATATTATATATATATATATATAGATATAGATATATATATATATATTACCTAATTATGTTAATAAGTATTGTACAATTCCAGTAAGGATGGATATGTAGGTATAAAATGTTTGTAAAATTTAATATTTAATATAACTATTTAACATTTATATGTCGACTCAGTTAAAAAATAACTAACCTAGATTTATTTTAATCCGACATCTATCAAGTGCTAAGAGGAATCAAATATTTCAATATGCAAACCCTTCCTCAAGTTTTGCACTCATAAAAGAGGTTTGCACCTCAAAAAACAACATTAGATAAATATAAAATCAAAATAGATCTAAGTTTTTCAAATCATGTTGTAACAACTATACTATCCATAGTAAGGTAAGTTTCATAAGACTAAGACTTGAACTCTAGTAGTGCAAGTGTAGAACTGGAGCTAAGGGAACTAAAGCAACTAAGACTAGAGCTGCTACTATAAAAATACTAGTAGTCACTACTTAAGGCTTTCATTCACTCTAACCCTATAATGTGAGAAGGTTTTTGTCAATATTGTCCCAACAACCAACTGACATGGATTCGACGAGTTGTCTCTTATGTTGTGGTTGGTGCTTCAAATATCTCACATATGAGAAAATAGCAAGGACATTTGGATGTGCATATCATAGATAGGGGGTTTTATATCAACTTCCATTAACAAACTTCCATTTTTTTATTATTATATATATTTGAATTGAATTTAAACTTTATGAATTTGCAATATTCAAGCTTCTGTGGTAGGAGCTTTTAATTAGAAAGGGAAGGTCCACATATGTAGAGTTTCGTTTTTACGTTTCAGAGCCACTAACCAGTTCCATTGTTTGGACGAACAGAGAGAGAATATATAATAGACTTACAAAAAACTATAAAAGCCGACTAGAGGATGAAGTA
>APFE031024491.1:202326-218579 GCA_000404065.3 Pinus taeda | reverse complement strand
ACTCTATGCTAGTTTGCATATCATGATATTTGATACCTCTCGAGGGTTAGTAGATCCAAAGTAAAGATGGATCTATTCTGGTTTAATTCCCCCATTTAAATAGGCTACATTCCAAGTGAATACCATCGGTCAATACCATGTGCCATTTCGGTGAATACCATGGGTCAATACCATGTGCCATTTTGGTGAATACCATGGGTCAATACCATGTGCCATTTTTATTTTTATTAATACTAATATTAGGGTTAATAAAAAATTTTTGCATGGTATTAATATAAACAAAAAAAAAAAATTATTTGTTTACCATACCTCTCATTTATTTATATTTTTATTAATTTACCATACCATTCATAAATACAAGGTGACTTATGGAGTAAATATAAAAAAATGGTTTATTTGTTTACCATACCTCTAGCTTATTTATATTTTTATTAATTTACCATACCTCTTTTACAAATATGGTATTTGGCCCATAGGATTCACTTAAATAAAACCTCTTTCTTGAGCTTTCATAAATAGAACGAAGGTTATGGAGTAAATATAAAAATAGGTTTTATTTATTTACCATGCGTCTAGTTTATTTATATTTTTATTTATTTACCATACCTCCACTTTACTTATATGTTTATTTGTTTACACCCTTGCATGTATATAAGGTGACTTATGGAGTAAATATAAAAAATGCTTTATTTATTTACCATACCTCTCATTTATTTATATTTTTATTAATTATGCTTTATTTATTTACCATACCTCTCATTTATTTATATTTTTATTAATTTACCATACCTCTTTTATAAATATGGTATTTGGGCCTTTGACCCATAGGATTCACTTAAATAAAACCTATTCTTGAAAATGGGTGAATGGAAGGTTGTAACGCCTAATTTCAACGGCTAAATTTACCTTTTTTACCCTCTCCCTTAAAATTAAGTGGGCTATTTGAGGTGATTTGTAAAAATGTACTATGATACAAAATATTCGCCCACTAAAAATTTAAAACCCCTTAATTTCGCCAAAGGGCGAACATTCGCCCCTAAAATCACCACTAATTGGGGGCTTATATCAACTTCCATTAACAAACTTCCATTTTTTTATTATTATATATATTTGAATTGAATTTAAACTTTATGAATTTGCAATATTCAAGCTTCTGTGGTAGGAGCTTTTAATTAGAAAGGGAAGGTCCACATATGTAGAGTTTCGTTTTTACGTTTCAGAGCCACTAACCAGTTCCATTGTTTGGACGAACAGAGAGAGAATATATAATAGACTTACAAAAAACTATAAAAGCCGACTAGAGGATGAAGTATATAATAATAATCTGTAACAAAAGAATTTTTTAAGGTTAATGGGATAGTAAAATTAATGTGAGGTTTTTTAGAATAAGAAAGGATATTAATAAATTAGTATATATAATAAAATTAATTAATCGAGGAAATACAACTTACTAGTGAGGGTTGAGCCTAAGGGTTTCATGAAGATTCTTTTGAAGAAGGAGGAAAAAATGGGAGCTCTAAAATCAGCAGTGGAAGCAGCAAGGCGAACCTATGCGTCAATAGGCCTGCTCACAGGCTACAAGGGAAGGGAGCCAGCAAGCACAAGCAGCTTCAATGGCCACATGACACTCAAGTCTCTTACATAAAAGACCATGATTCGAACCCTCTCACAATCTACGGATCTATCCACTCTCCTAAGCACAAAGAACTTATCATGGTAGGCAGAAGACAGAACAACATAACAAAGGGTGGTGATGGGACACAAAGACAGCTACCTGAGCGGCCTGACAAGCTTATGGCAAGCGGAAAATGGTGTGCAGATGAAAGATAAGGTAAGGGTTCTTTCAGCCATTGTTTTAGCACATTTCTCAGTCCCAAGGTCAGGGGTTTTTCGATGCATAGAAAGCTGGATTTGGATTCCATAGTGCTAGATCTGGCAGCCCAGCATTGGATCTAGTAGTCTGACCTTCCACACACTTTGTTCAAGCCTGTGTCTCAGGCTACACCGTACTCATATGACATTTCAGAACTGGGAGGCAGAAAAGTCATTTTGAGATCGATGAAGAGGGTACAAGGACATTGGCAAATGTAGTTGATGCAGCGATAGAACCCATCTTAAATTCTACAGCCTATCTCGCCAATAGATTCACAAAGGAACTAGTATTCCCTTTCTACTGGTTTCGATCCCAAACTTCCCCGTTCGTGCTGGAGGACACGCCCGGACCTAGATTGAGAGAGCTACATAACCAGAACGCATCAAAGGGTGACCAAACAATGAACGACACAGATCAAACTAATGCATCCATTAAGGATAGAGCTTGTTATGCAAACGATCTCAGGGAGCCAGAGCTAAATAATTTCTGGTGGATCCGATACCATACTCTAGTTCAGGGCATCCCAGAATCCGCAAGGGTTTCGAAATGGGGTATTCAACTGAGCCTAGCCACTGATCAAATAGATCTGGCACTCAACAAATAGAACATGCCACACTAAATCCAGATCTTGTCAGGCTAGGCAATAACTCCATAAGGCAAAAATGATTCGACTGTTCTATTCCATTAGGTAGGTCTTCATTATATACATGAGGGAGAGACTCTTCAGTTCGTCTCCCGATGACTGTTCATATTTCCTATTTATCTGTTTACATAAATTCACCCAATCACAACGATTAGGTGTCAACATTCCCCCCCTTAATCTGAAGGGATTTGGTGAGTCCAAGCATCATTCTGAATCGTTCAAGCTTTTCTCTTCCAAGCAATTTAGTGAAGATGTTTGCAATTTTCTCATTTGTGGAAAAATGATGGAGATGGATTGTTTTGGCATCAACATGATGTCGAATGAGATGATATTTAGTATTGATGTGCTTCGTTTGATCGTGAAACTTTCGGTTCTTGGCCAACTTTATTACAGAGGTACTGTCAATCATGAGTGGAGTTGATTGTACTTGTTTTACCTGCAAATCTTCAAGACTTTTCCTAAGCCACACAATTTCTTTTGTTGCCTCAGTTGTTGCCACATATTCTTCTTCTATTGCAGAATCTGATGGGACTGATTGTTTGCGTGATCTCAAGGAGACAACTCCTGATCCAAGACTCATAGCATATCCTGAAGTTGATACCCCAATTTCTTTGTCTCCATCAAAGCTTGAATTAGAGTATTCAATCAAACTGAAGTCATCCACCTGTCTATACTTGATTCAAAAGTCTTGAGTTCCCTTCAAGTACCTTAGAACTCTTTTTTGCAGTAGAACAATGTCCCTCACAAGGTTTTTGCATAAACCTGGAGAGGATTCCAACAACAAATGAAATGTCTGGTCTAGTAGTAGTTAGGTAGTTGAGACTTCCTACAAGCTGTCTATGCTTTGTTGCATCCTCAAATTCTTTCCTTCAATAGATGTGAGCTTTAAGTTTTGTTCCATTGGAGTAGTAAGAGGATTGCACTCTGTCATGCCAAAGTTGTTTAACAGATCTCCAATGTATTTCTTTTGAGAAAGAAATATGGACTTTAGATATTGGGTTACTTCAATCCAAAGATAGTAATGAACATAGCCCAAATCAGTCATTTCAAAACTCTTCCCCAAATCCCTCTTTATGGATGCAATGTAGCATTCATTGTTCCCTGTCATCAAAATATCATCTACATATACCACAAGATATATAATTGTTTTTCCAACTTTCTTGAAAGATAAAGTTGCATCATCAAGATCAAAATGTTTGAAATTGAGTTTCAGAAGATGTTCAGTTAGTTTTTCATACCAGGCTCGCAGTGCTCGTTTGAGGCCATACAAGGAATTCACAAGTTTGCATACTTTAGGTTCATATCCTTTCATAGCAAATCCTTCATGCTGGGACATAAAAACATTCTCTTCTAGATCTCCATTCAAGAAAGTAGTTTTTACATCCATTTGATGGACTTTCCAACCGTTCTTAGCTGTTAGTGCAAAGAGTGTTCGGATGGTAGCCCATTTTGCTATGGGGGCAAAAGTCTCCTCATAATCAACCCCTTCCTTCTGTGCGAAACCTTTTACCACAAGCCTAGCTTTGTGCTTGTCAAGTGAGCCATCAACTTTATACTTGTTCTTGTAGACCCACTTGCAGCCAACTGGTTTGGTTCCTAATGGAGGATCAACCAGCTTCCAAGTGCCATTCTTTATGAGGGCATCATACTCCTTTTGTATTTCTTCTTTCCATTCATCATGAGAGGAAGCTTCTTTGAAGGAAGTTGGTTCAAAATTTGTAGACAAGTTCAATTCACAATCATAAGAAACATCCATATCAACAGGTGAATTAGACTCATCTACATCACCTCCATTTTTCCGGTTTGAATTTCTGGTTACTATCTTCCCAACTTCATCAGGATGTACACTTTCAAGTGTCTTTGTCAATCACTTTGGGGGACCTTTCCGAGATCGTCCAGGCTACTCCATTGATTGAGCTGGGATTGAATCAAGATTGATTCTCCCAATTCTATCAACTACATCACTTAAAGCATCATCCGTTGTTGGAGTTTCATGTGGGGGAGAGTGCTCTTCAGAAGAAGATTCCACATGTTGATCTAGTATAGGAATCCCCCCTTCAAGATGTGCAATCTGATTATCAAATTCTTGAAATGATTTTTCTTTTGCCAATCTATCCAAGCGATCAAGTTGTTGCTCAACAAGATTATCAGATTTGGATGATTCAAGAAAAATTACATCTCTAGATAGAACAAACTTTTTATTTACTTCATCATAGAGACGATATGCTTTGGAGGTGTTTGAATATCCCAGAAAGATACACTTACGACTTCTAGCACCAATTTTGTTTCTATGTACCTTTGGTATCAAGGCATAACAGGTTGAACCAAAGACCCTGAGATGTTTTACTGAAGGAACATGTCCATACCACATTTCATATGGAGTATTGTTTCTTATAGCATTAGATGGACATCTATTCTTTATATAGGAAGCACATAGAACATCATCAGTCCAAAACATTATCTTAACATTTTTTAAGAAGAGCATGGATTGTACCATATTTAAGATTTTCCTATTCATTCTTTCAGCTACACCATTCTGTTGGGGATTATAAAGCATAGTTGTTTGATGTTTGATCCGATGTTAGTGAAGATAGTTTTCAAATTCATTTGATGTGTATTATTTTCCATTATCAATGCGAATAGATCCAATATGAGATTGTGCATCATTTTCTATCCATTTATGAAAATTCTTGAATGTTTGAAAATCATTAGATTTGTTCTTCAATAAATAAACCGAACACATTCTGGTGTAGTCATTAATAAATGTCATGATATATTTATTTCCATTTGCAGAAGGAACAGGCATTGGACCACATAAATTTGAATGAATGAGTTCAAGTTTTCTATGTGCTCTTGACTGTGAATCATGAAAAGACTGTTTTCTATGCTTTCCTAGAATGAAAGCATCACATTGCTTAAGTTTCCTAGGAATTGTAGGCAAACCAGCAACACCATTTTTCTTCAACAAGTGGAGACTATCATAGTTCAATGTCCAAATCTAGGATGCCATAATAAACTTGATGGAAGTGTACCTTCTTCATGATGAGAATTGTATGAGGAATGTTGTGCATGAGTAGACATTCCTTGCAGTTTGAGAATACTTTCTTCTTATATTCCCCTCATAACAAGTGAGTGGTCAGATGCTTTTCTTACCTCAAGCTTTCCATCAAACATATGAATGGAGTGACCTTGCTGGCATATGTGGACCAAGGACAACAAGTTTCTTTTGAGCTGTGGGAGATATAGAACATGATGCAAAAGAAAGTCTGGAAGACCAGACAGTTTAAGCCTCATTGTGCCAAGCCTTGATGGTTTTATTTTTGATTGATCTGCAAAGTATACTGCTCCATCAACATTGTCAGTGAAATCCTCAAAAAAATCTTTTCTATGAATCATGTGGCAGGTTTCTCCTGAATCAAGCAACCAATCATTTTTCAAAGAAGCAAGTGAAGCATTAAATAAATCTTCATTTACTCCAATGTTAGATTGTGCCACAACATAGTGAGTGGATTCAAGTGCTTTACCTTTGTCTGTATCATCGATTTTACCTTTCTGTTGGTTTCTTTTCTGCTGAATTTTGTCCCATGGTAGCTTACATGTAGAGGCATCATGTGATCCATTTCTTTTGAGGAAATGCAATGCAAATCTGCCTTTTCTCCTTGAGAATGTCTGCCCCCCTGCCTCTGAAATATCTTCCTCTTCCTCTTCGACCACCTCTTCCTCTTGTAGAATCTTGAGTAGGATGCTTTTATTTATGAGCAAGGCACACAACCTCTTCAGAAGATTCAGGGGATGTCTTATTTCCAAAAGCTTTCTCTCTTTCAACAAACTTTTTCACAAGAGAGTCAAAGGTTATATATTTGAGATTGCCATTTTCTTGCAATGACTCAGGATAATTGGAGTAAGTAGGATAAAGTTCCTTGAGAAAAGCGATAAGAGGAATATCCAATTCAACCTTAGTGGATTTGATATCATGCATTGTAGACTTTACTTCAGATGCAAGACCAAGAGGATCATTATTTTGCAGTTCAAGAGTGAAGAGTCTAATCATGAGTTGAACAACTTCAAGTGCAGAATGAGAGTCATAGAGTTCTTTCAACTTTTGTAAGGTTTCAAAGGCAGTTGAATATGACGAAATATGGAAACTCACCTCTTCATTTACAGATGTTGTTATTAATGCATAAGCTTTGTTGTTCTTGTTTTCCAAATGATGAGCTCTTTGTCTGAGGTAGGTTGTACTGGTTCATTGTCTCCGTCTTCGACACACACTCCTTTCCACAACTCATTGAAAATGAGGGTGTGTTTTATCATCTAGGACCATTCAGGATAGTTCTCCTTGCCATGAGAACTATTCCCACCATGGATATGATTGAATGCATACTGTAGAAAAAAAACTTCTTCTACAAAAATTTTACTCTTAATGGAAAACAAATATAGTTCTGATGTGACTGGACAACAAACTCAAATATCAATTTGCATTCATCTGCACAATGTTAAAGTATAGAATATCACAGTATACTAAGTCCAAAAAGAATACCCTCAACAGCATAAAGCACTGCATCCACCAAAACGCCAAAGAACGTAGAACATATGTATTTGGACTCTCAATTCCATTCATAATATTGTTCTCTTTCATATAAAATGAACGATGCCAATTTGCAATTATCAAATATTGTGTCACAACTCGATCATTCAAAATGTATCAGAGTATCATGCTAATGTCATTACCACAATATTTTATTAATAGACGAAATTGTAAGCCTCCTTGTTATCTATCTTAAAGGATGCTTCAAAATTAAATACACAGGCAGGAGTCTAAAACATATGAACCCATTTACCTGATAAATGCAAATTTAAGAATCACCATCTGGATTTGCAGCAGTCATTGTTGAATAGGCTCAGAGTATTCCCACATCACAACTGCAAACCGAGCACGTGATACTGGGTTCGAAACCCATGACTAGCAGCAAGGCAAGGTGATGGGCAGTCGTCATGAAAATCGGGCCTAGTTTACGGTTGTATGGGATTTGAATTGGTTGGGCTATGACAATGGGGGTGGACACAGTTGCTCAGCCTACAAAATTCTATTACATGGTTTGACAATCCTGTGCTTTCATCTAAACTTCACTTTTTCTATGGAATTAGATTTGACAGTTCTTCATACAATTTTTTTTTTAATTGCAACAGTTACAAATCTCCTATGCTTAATCTCACTTACAAAGTCGTTGTTTTTGGTTGTTCTTCGCTCGACCAATCAGGCCCTTCAAAACAATTTTAACGCACAACGCTAAAATTAGCATGTCAGGACAGTGCTTCTTTTATGAAACATTTATGCATCGTCAAGACAGCATGGACAACGCTGGACGGTGTGGACAGTATGGAGGGGGCAACTACCATGTCAGGAGTAGATAATTATATGGAGGAGCAGCACAGCTATATGGAGAGCAGACTAGGAGTTACAAGGGACATAGAAGCTCTAATACCATGTCAGGCCAGGCAGTAACTCCATAAGGCAAAAATGATTCGACTGTTCTATTCCATCAGGTAGGTCTTCATTATATACATGAGGGAGAGACTATTCAGTTCATCTCCTGATGACTGTTCATATTTCCTATTTATCTATTTACATAAATTCACCCAATCACAAGGATTAGGTGTCAATAGATCTTGAGGTCTATTCATAAAAACTCTCCTTCATGCCCTGGACCATCACCTCAGATCGTAGATCAGACCTAGCAATAGGGAGTTGCGACAATTGTGCAGGAATAGGAAAACTACCCAACATTACATCCTAAAGCATCGGTTCCTAAAATGATCGAAGGTAAACAAAGTACCCTCTTTATCAGATCTATGGAAGGGAACATAGTATGCATCAGGATAGGGAGATGGGAGGAGATAAAAACACTCAAACAAATGATACAAGATAGGATAGGAATCCGACTTACAAAAAACTCCTGATTTACATAGGAAAAGTATTGCAGGAGGACTGCAAACTAAAAGAATATGATATAGGCAACAACTCAACCATCTACCTTAGGACAAGACTCCGCGGAGGCTGTTCTGGCACAAGCTCCAAAGGACCTATTTCCTTCAAAGATGTAGTAAAAGGGAAGATGGAATCTCAAGCGCAGACAAGACAGAAAGCTCCAACCCCGGGTGCCTACATAGTCGAGCAGACAACACAAAACCCTACATTAACAATCACTGTACCCGAGGTAAATGAAATACATACTGATTATTTATGTAAAGTAGTGATATGCAGTTTTATTGGTTTTTCGCCTAAACTAGAAGCCCTTCATCAATGGATTTACTCCATATGGATAGAAAACTATAACATCCACCTCTGCTTAAAAGGGTTTTTTATTATCAAATTCGACACAGTAAATGACAAGGAATATTGTTTGAATGAGGGATTGTGGTTCTGGGGTAATGCTGGTCTTTTTATGACATCTTGGTTTCCATAATTTGAGCCAAACACCATGGTGGTTCCCAAAATGCTAGTGTGGGTAAAGTTATACAACCTACCTCTACACTTTTGGCACATCAAAGTATTAGAAGGCATTGGCAATGCCTTAGGGAAATTCTTAAAAGTAGACAATGAGCGTCTTTCCAAGGATATCTACACATTTGCAAGGATCTGTGTGCAGGTTGATGTCAGTTAAGGATTACGAAGCCACATCCTCTTACTCGACAACAAAAAGCAATGACCCTAGCCACTGGATTATGAAAACACTACCTTTGGATGTCGCATATGTCGAAAAAATGGCCATCTACAAAGTGCGTGTCCACAAAACAAAAATGATAGGAAAATAAGACAACCACCAAAGCCAAAAGGATGACAGTATTCAGCCACATGGACAGATGACATAGACGAGGAAAAATACATAAAAGCTACCAACATATTTCAAGAAGCAGAATATCCAGGAAATAAATTAGAACTCACCAAAGAAAGCATCCATCACAACCCATTGAATGACGAAAATCAGATGGAATCTGCAATAGTTCTATAGACAATGAATCCACAGTAGCAAAGTGAGAAACACATCCCAAGGCAAGAAATTGGAGGCAGCAAGTGAGTACACTCTACAGAAAACTTAGATTCTAAAAAAGAAATCAAGACAACCATAAATGGAGCACAAATGTTTATTGTAACAGCCACGCCCAGTAATGAAGGTTGGTGGAAAGTGGAAAAAAAGTAAGGTAGGAAAGCATAGATAGAGAGTAAATTATTTTAGATCTTGTTTTCCAGCGCGACAAGTTTTGATAAAGCATATGCTGTTTAAGCATCTACAACATGTAATCTTAATCAATATGAATAAAATTACGATTTTTCGAGAGGGAAAAAAATAAGAATAAATAATCATTTTAATAGGAAATTTATATTAATTTATAAATTATAAACGTTAATAGGAAATCAATTTATTATTGTAATAGGATATTGGAGATTATTAATATTAAGGGAATATGATATTAATAGATTAAGAGGGATTATTTTATATTATAATTAATATGACATAAGTATATATAAGATTCATCATATGGATAAAATAAAGGTAGCATGAAATATTCATAGATAAGGAAGAAAAAGGGGATAAGAGAAAAAAATCGAGTGGGTGAGAAAGGTGGAAAGGAAGGAACATGTGAAGAATGGGAAAGGAAAACTATAAGTTAATAGAGCTTTTTGTAAAGAAAGGAGAGCTCATTGTTATTAATTTAAAGGCCATTATCTCTATTAATATTGTTAAGATGTTTTTTAATTTCAATAGCTTCTCTCATTTGATGCCTATAGTAATTGTTCTCTTTAGCTAATATCTTAGTGTCTTCTAGGAATATGTGGTGTTTAGAATTCTTTGCATATTCAGATAATGTAAGATTTCTTGTTTTTTCACATTTAACATCTACACTATGTTCTTTAATCATTCTTAATGAGCGACCACTTTCACCAATATAACATTTCGCAAAAAACAATCAACTTCATAAATACCTTTGAATTGAAAATTATCTATGTTTTCCTTTATGAATTTCTCAAATTCTCGAGTGCATAAATGAATTTACACATAAATGAATTTACACAGAAATGAATTTACACATAAAAATAATATTAGAACCTAGGAGGAATGATGTATAAATCTTTTGGTCGAATCACGCAGATATTAGAATAATTATATAACCAGATATTTGTCACAATTGTGATCCCAAACTCTTGTTTGTGTGAACTCTGTGTTATGGCTAGTGGATACATCATATTACTCCTATGATATTTACTTATGACCCCACCATGTCATGATAATGCATGCCATGTTGTACGATAAAGTTGTCCTTGGAAGAAGAGGGATAGTATTGGAGAGAAATAACAATTAAATCGAAATTATAAAGTATTATTTGTATAAACTAAGTTTTAAAATAAGATGTTATAAAGTATTATGGGTATAAACTAAGTTTTAAAATAATGATAATTAAATATACTAATTAAAAAACTAAACAGTCACCACATTACAGAAGTTGAAGCTGAAGTTGAGTTAGGACTACTGAAAGAAGGATTTACTTATTTGGAGTTATCTAATGTGCGGAATAACGATTTACTTGAGATTATCTAAATTTTAAGAATATAAATAAAATAAAGTTGATACACACTTATAACTTAATGATTAATTCATCAAATATCTTAACAAAATTCATTATCATATTATAAGTTTCTATAATGTTAATTATGCCAATAAGAAAATTTAATATAAATATACCATAATTACAATAATAAGTTATATGTTACAATAATAAGTTACATGTTTTTTTAGTTTTAGTTCCACAATCTCATAATCTAATCTATTTATTATTGAAGTTTATAGTGAAGGACCAATTCTATTGGAAATTAATTTTAATTTTCAAAATTAAATGAAGTGATTATGCATCATAATTAGATGTAATTATAAACCAAATTGTGGATTTTAGTTCTTGGTGGAAGGAATGTGAAGTAAATAGATTTATGAACAGTGTACATTGTTTGCCAATAAATTTTTGAATAATGTACAATGTCTGCCGACCCTGCAACACATCTCTAAATCAAGATCACTCGAAATATCTCACACAATTGGTATGCCCATTGAATGCATGCATTTATTGTGCGAGAGGAGTATGTACAACGCAATATCATAATGTATTGGAAAATTATTTATTTATTTTTTGCAGTGCATGTTTTATTTTAGTATTTCTCTTGTTTTAAGATCAAAGAGTTAATGTATATTTTAAGTTATGTCTCTAAAAATAGAGAGTTTGTAAACGTGTAAAAATTCACGTTTATGGGAGGTGAAGGGAGCTTAAGGCTCCATTTATTAATGTGAATGTATTTTTATTCCATAAAACCATAATCTAAAGTATATTTGTTTGCACATTCATTTTGAACTTTTCGATTTTGGTTCTTATTGTGAAATACTATGCTTTATCCCACTTTATGCTCTGTCATGAAATATATTTTATTTGATATGTTTGGTGGTATCTTTATTTTATCCTTTTACTTCACTGTCACATGGCATGACAGCGGGTTTATTAGTTCTATTTTATCATAGGAGGTTGTTAGTTATCACAATAATTTTATTTTGAGCACGATGTTACAGTTGACCAAAGAGAAATCTTTATTAGAAAGGAGATGTCTTTTTTAATCCATAAAAAATACATCAATAACATGATAGGGAACATAAAAATGTTTTTGAATTTGGATGAACGTATAAAATCAGAAGTCAAATTAGGAACTCATAACAATGTGTTAGTCGTTATTAAAGTAAAAATTAATATTCTAATTAAGAATGGGAGAAGAAATATATTTCATATTTGTATTTTGTTCCATGATTAAAAAATAATCTAATAAGTATTGGACAACTTATTCAAAAGGGATATAAAGTATTTTTGAGAAATGGAGAGTGTACAATCTTGGATAAATTTCCAAGTAAGAAGTTGATTGTAAAAGTCCAAATGGAAAGTAATAGAATGTTTCCCCTAAATATAAAGCCATATTTTATGGTAGAGGATTCAATGCACAATTGTTAGTGAGTTCAAAATAGAAGTTACAACACAAACAACTTTTCAAGAAGAAATCAAAGATGAAAATTAGATATGTCATTTAATATTTGGTCATCTTAACATTGAAGGTCTAAACTTGCTACACTAGAAATGAATGGTAAAGAGTTTGCCACTTATAGGAAAAGCATAGAAAATGTATGAAGGATGCATTCTGGGAAAACAACCTAGAGAATCATTTCTAGCAGGAAAGTCAATAAAGGAAAACGCACACTTGGAGGTCATTCATTCATATTTATGTGTACCAATGCATAAAACATCAATTGGTGGAAGCTATTATTTCTTGACATTCATAGACGAGTACACAAGAAAGACATGGTTTTACTTTCTAAGAAATAAAAGTGAAGCGTTTGAGCATTTCGTCAATACAAAGCTCTTGTTTAAAAACAAACTGGGCACTATATCAATATTTTGATAACTTATAGAGGTGGTGAATACATCTTAAATGATTTCGTATGTTTTTCTAGGAGCATTGAATTCAAAAACAATTTACATCAAGGTACACACCTTAGTAAAATGGTGCCACATAAAGGAAAAATAGGACAATTATGCAAATGGAAAAGCGTATGTCAAGGGAAGATAATCATTGAAATGAAGTTGTAGCTTGCAAAAAATAAATCATAAAGAGATGTACAGCCAAAAGTCTAAAGAATATGTCTCCTTAAGAAAACATAATGTCACTCACATGAGATTGTTTGGATGTGTTGCCTATGCACATGCCCTAGTTTAACTTGGAAATAAATTAGCTAGAAAAGGGGAGAAATGCATATTTGTAGGATATATTTATGAATCCAAAGACATATAATCTATATAATTCAATAACCAAAAAGGTCATAATTATCATGGATGGATATTTCATAGAAGAGGAAGCATCAGATGGAAGTTTAGATAAGATAATTAATGTGAAAGCAAGTTTACCACAAGAAGGCAAAGGAATTTGTAGCAAGAAATACTCCTTGATTGGTGGCTCCTACACCTTTTCAAACTTAACAAAGTAGTCCTCAAGTGGCGCCATCAACAAGAAATAGAACAACCTCGTCGACGCAGAAAATACTCCTCCATATTCACAACAAATATCAACAACTCCACTTTCTCCACGTTCAACTTCAAGTGACACATAAATTCCATCTTTGGCAAGTGTGGAAAGGCAAAAATTCATAAGTTTGAGTGATATTCATGAGCAAAATGAAGAAGAAACTAGCACAGGTCTGAATTATTTTTTTTCTCTATTTTGTCATGTAGTGATATATTTCATTTTGAATATGCGATGAAGGAGGAAAAATTAGTAGCAACAATGGATCGAGAAATATAACAAATAGAATAGAATGATACATGGGAGCTAGTGAATATTCTACAAGGAAGATAAGCCATTGGTGGGAAGTGGGTCTACAAGAACAAAAGTAGAACTAAAGGAACGATTGAAAGGCATAACACAATGATGGTTGTTAAGGGATGCAAGAAAAATTGAAGAAGAGATTACGCTGAAACATTTGTGCCAGTTGCAAGAATCGAGAGGCTTAGGACAATTTTAGCAATTGTCGCACAACATAAATGTAAAGTGTATCAAAGGGACATAAATCAATGTTCTTGAATGTAGTGCTAAAAGACGAAGTATATGCAACTCTAAACCTAGTTATGAAGTCCAAGGGAGAAAAGATGAGGTTTCTAGGCTAAATAAATCCCTTGAGGGGTTGAAGCAAGCACTATGTGCATGGTACGAAAAAAATAGGCACATATGTGTTGGACAATGGCTTTAGCAAATGCGACAGTCAGCCAACACTCAACATCAAAGAAGGTGATGGTAAAACTCTAATTGTGGTTTTATATGTAGATGATTTAATTTTTACTGCGAGCGATGATATTCTAATAGGTCACTTCAAAGAGGTCATGAAAAGTGAGTTTTTAATGATAGATTTTGGATTATTAACATATTTTCTAGGCATAAAAGTCAAGCAAATGGAATATGACATCTTTATTTCTCAAACAAAGCATGTACCAGGAAAATTGAACAAGTTTAGAATGCTTAACAATAAGCCCGCGCTAGTTCCAACAACCATTTGTTTGAAATTGAGAAAAGAATATTGTAGCAACAATGTGAATCCAACACTATACAAATGGATGGTTGGCAGTTTGATGTATTTTAATGCAAGTAACCCTAATTTAATGTATGCAATGAGTTTAGTTTTAAGATTCATGGAGACACCGAATGAGGCATATTGGAAAGAAACTAAAATAAATTTAAGGTATGTTAATGGAACTAAAAAATATGGCATTTTATATACTGCAAAAAATGCTTTTACGCTGGTTGGATACATTACAAGTGATTGGGCATGAAATGTAGATGATGGAAAGAGCATGTTAGGGCATGTATTTCATATGGGTTCAAGATTAGTTTCATGGTTTCTAAGAAACAAATAATAATTTCACAACCCATACATGACACTGATATAACAACAGGGGAAACATATCAAGCAACTTGGATGAGAAGAATGTTGATGGATTTGTGGCATGAAAAAGAACGAACAACACCAATTTATTCTGATAAAAATTATGCAATTGGTTTATCCAAGAAATTAGTCTTTCACTAAAGAACTATGCACATTGACACAAAGTATCATTTCATTAGAGAATCCTCAGCAATGAAGAAATTGTTTTGGGGCATTGTAGCTCGCAAGAACTTGCAAATATTTTCACAAAACCAATGACAAAGGAATGTTTTGTATTTCTAAGAGACTGTTTCAGAAATGTGAGTATTAGTAGTTGGGATTAAGGGGGATTGTTGTCAATTAATCCCGACTACCAAAGAACTGATCATAAGCCATACTTGGAGTTACTAATAAATCAAATTGCAAATTTTTCTTTTTAGATGAGGGAATGTGAAGTAAATGAATTTATGAACAATGTATAATTTTTGTCATCCCTGCAACACACATGTTAATCAATATCAATGAAAATATCTTGCAATATTGGTATGTTCATTGAATGCATGGCTTCACGACACAACAAGAGTGTATAGTGTGTAATGTCATAATGCACTAGAAAAATATTTATTTCTTGCATTTCATGTTTTATTTTAATATCTGTGTTGTTTTAGGATAAAAATAATTAATGTATGTTTTATTTTATGTCATGACAAATAGTTTTAAGTTTCCTTAGTCTGTATTTTAATTGTTTGGAGCATAAAATATTGGTGGGTGTGTGAAATTTGTTTTTCACTGTGCACAAACATAGGTTTTGTAAAGTTGTAAAAATTATGGTTTACTTTGGGTAAAGAGAGTTCAAGCCTTCTTTTATTTATGTGAATGAATTTTTATTTCATAAACCATAATAAGTATATTTTCTTGAGCACTCATTTGGAAATTCTCATGTTAGGTTATTATTGCACATTACTCTATTTACCCCTATTTTATGATTTGTCGCAAAATATATTTTATTTGATCTATGTCATGGTCTCTTTATTTTATCCTCTGGCCTCTTTATTTTATCTTCCATCTTTACTATTAAATTCACATATACCTCTCCCGAAAACATGTGGCACACATTAATATAGTCCTTTAATGTTACTATCTTACATTTTATGGATTGAATTCTTATGATTTGGACATTCTCTTTGGTATAAGTAAAGTTATATAATATAATCTCTATTTTAATATCTATCAATATATT
>APFE031024491.1:180117-201958 GCA_000404065.3 Pinus taeda | reverse complement strand
ATTTCAATGTCCTAAGATTAAATGTATCACTAAACTCTAAGTCTATAGTTTATTATTTATTTGTAGCCAATTAGAAAGAGGAAGTTCAAGTTAGACGTACTGAATTCACGTTTATCACCTCTATCTTATATAATTTGCATAAACACCATACTTATCCAATCGTCCTGGTCCTTTCCTTATTGCATTTAATATATAGAAGTATTATTTTACTTCTAAACTTATAAAATATTTTTTTGGGACATGAATCAAACATGATAAGAACATTATCATAAGTATCATTGAGCCATGTATGTACATAAAACAACTCAACTGATAACTATATAGAATGAATTAAACTACCAATCGAAGGTATATAACTATACAGAATGAATTAACCCACAATCGAAATTATATAGCCAATGGGAAAACTACGATTTGAGTCGGTGAGTGTCAATGCAATTAGCTAGAAAAATGGGTTGATAATGGATCTATGGATTGATAATGGAGTAGACCATCATTATCCTTAAAGATAGCCCAAAACAGAGAAAAGCACATCCTAAGGTGTTGCAAAGAAACAGCCAAACAAACAAATGAGATATCTTAGCCATGGGTGTAATGTTTGGTATAAAAAATTAACCACAATGCATAATCTAATCTCTTTTGATCAATTATAATATTAATGGGAATAAAATCCTTTCGAATATTGCTATTTACAATCATTCTCAATTGTCAATAAAATTGTTAGTCATTATTGGAATATACGTACATATTTTTCATGTGGAGCCTATCAGAAATAGTTGCTGTTGAGAAATATGCTCGTATATTCCAATAACGATTAACCATTTTATTGACCATTAAGCATGGTTGTAAATAGTAATGTTGGCTACGCTCTTTTTGAGAATTATGTAGTTTTTGAAATCTGGCCAGAACCTCAAAGAATTAATATTTTAATGTGTGAGTATTGATAAGTCTCAAGGGATGAAACGAATTCAACAATGCCATAATAATGGCTCAGTTACACCAATGCGAAAACAAGTATGGTCCCTAGGAGAATATGTTGTGAAAATCAGTATGGCATTTAGCAACATATTCTATACTACTTAGAAATCATTTTAAGGTAGAATGCCGGTAAACAGGTCTTCTTACTTCTTTAAATGTGTATGGAGTGCAAATTCTATAGAAGTTAGGTTTATATATATATTTTTAATAATAATAAAATTAATAATAAAAATAATAAAAATAATTATTAATTAAAATATAAGTAATAAATAACAATATAAAGAAAAATATAATATAAATAAATTGTAAATGATAAAAATAAATAATAATAATAATAATAATAATGAAGATAATATTATAATAACAAATAAAATAAAATAGTAATAATAAATTGAATTTTAAATAAATATAATATAAAAATAAAGTATAAAAATCAATAAGAGAAATATCAAATTAAGTAAATCTAAAATGAAGAAATAACTTGGCATGTTAGCGATATGATGTGTGCATGCATATTATTTTTCAATTTTGGATCTATTTAATGAAATTCATCCATTCTCTTGGGAAAAAAGTGTTGTAAGACAAAAGATTTTCTGGCAATAGTGTGTTGATTGAGGGCTAATAGGTGGCTAACTATAAAAATATTATGTGCAATTAAGCCTACGGTTGGGTGGAGAGTCATCTAAAAAAGATGTTGCAGTTAGAAAGATTCAAATAACGTTTAAATCTAGAGCCAAAAGTAAGAAATACTGTCAATATAGGTAAGCCATCTCTACTTGTATTTTTGGGAAATTCTATGTTAATTCATTGAATAGCTCTGTGTTGATTATAAATCACATAATTGATTTAATTAGTTGTATATTTAAATTGTGGGTTGTTAGATATGGTATCAGAGCTAGATTTACAACTCATAAGGCTTATAAGCACTTATCACACTCTCTATAAGATAAGAAAATTCTAAATATAGTTTAATATAAAAATAAAATTCTTACCAAATAAAAATATATATTAGTTATATAAGAAAGTCAAAACTTTCATATTATATCACGTGACATCTAAATATATAACTAAAATATATATATAGTTATTAAATTATATTATGCAATGTTAAATTAAAAAAAACATATATATCTACTTATTTGGTAATACAATAAAAGGAGGATGGATACTCCAAAACCATTATTAAGAACATCTTCTCGGAACTCATTATCTAAAAGTGCGATGAGAAACCATGCTAAGATGAGAAAGTATACTAAGAGGAAAATACTATAATTTAATGATATTTGTTGATCCTTTTCATCAAATATATATGTCAAAAAATAAAAAAATCGAAATATAATACGTTAATGACATAATTCAATTTCTTATAAGCTCTAAGGGTTAATTCAATTGGTCAAGTCAGTGTCTTGCCATTCGGGAAGTCACAGGGTCAATTCTCACGGAAAGCCCTTGGGGTCAGCTCTATGATGGCTGAGGGGTAGGAACCTAGAGATCAGTTCTAGTCTTTACGTGGATGTAGCTAGCATCCACTGACCATGGGTTTCCGGTAAACACATGAAAAAAAAATCTATCTCTTATAAGAAAATTTATTCTTGTTTTCTTTTTTCAAAACATTTTGTTAAGAATTTAACATTTGTTTGTATTACTAAGAATTATATATATATATGGAAACAAAATCAAATACATTAAGTATTTTGATTATGTAAGACCATTTTTCCTGATGGTAGGGTTTGTTTTGAATTTTAGTCTTTATTTTATGTGTTTGTTAGAAGTACTGCTTTTATTTATGTGTTTTTATGTATATTACAATTTTTCAGTGAGTATCTAAGGTGTTATTATAGATGTGGTTGTTTCTCATGTGTATGTATTGTTGATGTGTTATTCTCAGTCATATATGCACTTTTTTAGGATCTAGATTTGTTGAAGTTGTAAATTTGTAGTATATATATATATATATATATATATATATATATATATATATATATATAACCTTTGTGATTAGTAAAAATATGTGTTGGCTTATGGGTGGTTGACCTAGGTTCAGAGTTATTTAACCAAACAAATCCCTACACTACTAGCCCTTCTAGCATCAGCCCGTGGAACACGGACTAAAGTCTCACCCGAAGCAGTATGGGGGGACGCTGGAACCAAGTTTTTGTGATGCAGGAGCATCTAACTGACAAGGCAAAGACAAAAGTGAGGGAATATGGTTTCTGAAGAGGACAGAGAGATTGATTCATTTCGTAGGAAACATACTTTTTTCTTTGTTCTTTCCTTTTCTTTTATCAAGTTACTTAAAGATTACTGTAATAAGTTGTAATTAGGAGTAGTAATAATTAGATTAGAGCCATTGTTTTCAAACAGTTAAGTTACTGTTGTAAAAAGACATGAAAAGAAAATGTACTAGAAATCAGACAAAGTTTCGTATGGAAAATAACTGTTGTAACTAATTGAACAAACTGAACAAACTAACAGCAGTTAGAGCAGTTTGTAACAGTGCTATTAAATAGTGAAACAAAACACAATATAGGGGTTTCGACTGAGAGAGAAGTATTAATAAAAAATATACAAATTTTCTGTGCACATATCCTCATAGCGTCCTATTCATTTCTAAGTATTTTTTATATTGAATTACTGTGTGAATGTCATAAATGCATGGTCACAGAATTTAAATAAACAAGGGACACATCGGAATGCAGAGTTCGCTAAATTCGGAGAAGGAGTAACAGTGCTCATCTACAGGCAACACCAACAGAGTAACCAAAAACGCAACCAGGAATCGTCCATACAATTTTCTATATACGAAAAATCAGAGTTTTCCATTACAGTGAAGAGAACAACCACAATACAACCCAGGTATGTGAATTTTAAAAGCATAACCAAAAATTCAATTCCAAATAGTTCATATACAGTCATCGCAAGTTATTGTCCATTTACATTTTGTGTTTAAAAACTTAAGAATGAACCAGTTCATAGATTTGGGAACTGTAATCATTGTCAACATAAATTAAAACCCCATAAATTCCCAAACGCCCTCCTACGACTCGAGAGAGACGTTGTACAACAACAGAACCAAACATAAACAGTGGCTCGAGGCCAACAACCATACCAAACCATACGCTGAAAGACTCAGGCAAACAAACTACAAGAAAATAAAATAATGCTACCCGGAATTCCCTCAGAATAGTCGGAGGTCCAAGCACTGAAACCCTTGGTCACTCCACCTGCAAGAGAAACCAAAGGACGAAAGTCAAAATACAGTGGAAGGAAAATACAGGAATTCAAAACAAATTTTATTTTGAACAAGCTGAAAACTATATTGGGTTCCGCCTACCTACTAGAGGAGCCGTGACCACTACAACCTCAGATTGTCTTCCTACTCACAAGGAGCCAAAGATGTTAGAACCAGAGAGAGGAGCAGGTAAAACGAAATAGCAGAGAAGGAAAGCTTACCAGTCCCATTGGCGGAGGAATCTACAAAGAACGACACCATTGGTTTGCCGAGACCGTGCATGAGCCGTATCAGTGTTGTAGAACGAGACTGGTAACCACATTCTCATAAAACAACACACAGAGGTAACAATAGTGAAAACCCAGATAACAAATCGAGCAGAGGACGCACAGAGGCAGGGACCCATAAAAAAATCGACAACATAAAACTCAGGGACAGTCTAAACACAAGCAGAGAAACAAACCTTACGAGGTTTCCATAGTTCCACAAACGACCGAGACACTTCCACAACAGATTCCGAACAAATGGAGCCGTGAAGACCGCCGCAAGCATGCAGCTCAATGACTCGGAGCAAAAAAACCCCAGACCAACTAAAATAATCCGCATCGAAACTTGCAGACTACCAACTTGTATCACAGAGAACCAGGAGGACGAGCTTCAAACAAATACCAAGCATCAGAGAAGAAAATCACAGTGAAATTGCCAAGTCGCCGAGAGCTCGCAGACGGAGGAACTGAAGGTAATAAAAAACCAAATGAACGCAAGGGTGGCAAAAACCCTATACCAAGGCGGGGTTTAGAATTCCAACATGGTACAGGTGTCCGCTCCACATACAACCAATGTACCATATGGTAAAATCTATTAATTGAGCCCAGATTGAAAATCAAGTTATATCTATCCAAAATCCGGTTAACATAAATATCAACCGACGGTCCAACACCAAGTGGAAATTAGTGATGGCGGGACCACGTGGGTTGGCCCCATCATTTTGCACCCTTGAGATGATTGTGATGTTGATTTAGTCCAATTAGACCCACCTTCGCGCAGGTCACTTCCCCCGTTCTTCTCACCTTCAATACCTTCATGATTTGTTATAATCATCTTTCACACAACCCTAACCAAGGGCTGAGATTCTTTCACACTGCTATGGCAGCGAACTGCACTATTTCCACAAACTACATCACATGTCTTACTTATCATCTTAACAGATCTTACTTATCTTTGCGTAAATAGATATCCTATCTTGCATTCACTTAATCCACACAATTATAGACATTCACGATTCATACAAGCATTGAAAGTGTAATTTATACCCAATGTAACATATGCATAAAACATGAAATAAATACATAGAAATGGTAGGAAAATTCTATTTATTAATACTTTCAACTGTTACAGACACGACACGCCTTGCACATTTCAGCTGCAGGGGTCTGCACACTTAGCTGCAGACTACTAAGCCTTTGTGTACTTAGCTGCAGAGCCTTCTCCTACTCTACGACCCAAAACTAGATTTTACTCCTCAGATCTATCTTGCACACATCATTGATTCTTCCATTATGAATCGATCAAACTACTTCGAGGCTTGCTCTATTTATACAATCCCATGGTTTGCGGACCATGGGTAGATCTCTATAGCCAACATTACAATAACAAAATTAAGAACAGACAACCCTATGACTCTTTTACAAACTACGCGCTCTGTGCCCACAAAATGTGGAGTATTTACATTGGAATTACAATCTTTGACCAAAATCTGGGTTTGAAGCCCCAAAACATCCCTTGGGGGATCCCACGCCCAACAATATGAGAGTGATTTTTGTTGTTTGTAATTTTTTTGTTATTTCTATTTCTAATATTGTATTAGAGTTGGTACTTTCTTGACTCCCTCAAGGGAGGGTCACGAATATGTGAGGGATCGTAAGTGTTATTATTTATGTACATATTAGTATAGATGTGTGAGAGTTTATTTTAGAGTGTGTTTTTTTTTATGATCCTATGTGTGTAGATTTGTTTTTTATTTATAGTTTCTTCAAACATCGTTATATCTTTTCATTATCTTGTTATCTGTAAAGTTTTTTTTTTTACTTATATACCTATAATATGCAAAGGAGTTACATTCATGCCTAGATGATTTTTTCAAAGTTGTGTGCACTATCATATTATAAATCTACAAAATCATGCCTGCGAACTGTACATGCAGTTGCACAGACCTAGGTTTGAGATCTAGATTTGAGATTTGGGGTGGAGAAGTTTCAAGTGGCTGAAGAGATCTCTGCATTAGATGTTTATGATGCAATCTTTTTCCGATCTCAAATTTTGGAGTTTTCATTTTAAACATATTGAGTCTATTCAACTCAATATGCGAGTGTAAGTTTGTTGGAATTGGCCACTCTAATAAACGATTCTTTGTGAAGATGAGAAATCTTCAAGACAAAGATTGAATTAGATGAATTGCTTTTGACCTGTGCTAAGGAGGGATGTGGTGACTTGTCTATGCCCAAATGACAACTGATAGTTTGATTATTATTGAGTTTGTAGTTGTGAAATGTTTTAATTCTCGTTATAAAAAGGGTTGGTGGTTCTTAAACTAGAAACCCCGATGTCCAAAACATCAATTCTTGTGTGTTAGTAAGGTGAAGTTGTTTGATAAACTTTTAAACAAATTCAGCATCCACACCCCAATCCTATCCACTAACAGATAGACGAAAGTGAAATATTCAACAGATGGTTGTCATTCCAAAGGATGGTTCATTATTTGATGACTCTTATCACGGAAGCCCCAATGAGGTGAGTCGTCAATATTGTTGATCTTACAATGTTCATCAACGATGGTCAAAGGCAATTACATTTTAAATCGGGGTCAAGTGGTAGTTCAGATATGTGGTGGTTAAAGAGCGGTGTTTGCCAGATTCCAGAGTGGATGTGAGTGCTAATGAAGACTAGTCAGACATATCTTATCCTTGTTGTTGTAATATGTATTTTCAATGTTTTATATGTAAGCATTAAGGAAGGGTGTTGGAAGTATTGGTTCCATCTCATGTTTTCCATGTGTATTACAAGTTGTCAGTGAGTATTCTGAGGTGTTATTCTAGATGTGGTTGTTTCCCATTTGTATGAGTTGTTGTTGTATCATGTCCTAGTTATAGATCCGTTTTCTTAGGATCTAGATTTGTCGAAATTAGTAATTTGTATCCTATATATATAACCTTTGTGATCAATAAAAATATAAGAGCGATTTGTGTTGTGTGTAATTTTTCTTCTTTTCTATTTCAAATAGTATTTTGATTTTTTATTGAAGGTTAAAAGATTACATTGAGAGTAATGTTATTATATCACTTCGGAAATAATGAATTCACTAAAATAAATTGAATAATATGTATTGGATTTAATAATTAGAAAATACATGTTTAAATTGAAATAGCTCATAAAATCATGAATGTAAATAAATGATTATGGTTAAAATTTTATCAAAAAATAATATAATACATCATTAAAAAAAGGTGCACCAAATTTATGCCTTTCAAATCTTTTCCGGCAGAAGGAAAAAAGTGAAGTCAAATCTCAAATTTTATATTTTATCCAAAATCTCCTTTCGTCGAGACAGATTCTTACTTTACCTAACCCAAATACAATTTTGGTGGTTTAAAATCTAGAGTATAAATCTTCACAGGATATATTTATTTTGCTAAAACTATGTTGATTTTGAATGTTTGGGAATTTAGCAACGCTTCGTGTCATTATGCCCCATTTTTAATCTTTGGAGTGTGATTATTAGTTCTGTACTAATGGCTATTTGGCAATAAGTTATGTCTGTTTTCGTTCTTTAAATTTCCTTTACTAATAGTTTATGAATTTCAATGACAATATATTTTAAATTTTAAAGTGTCTTCTTTCTTATGAACTAAACATCAAATAATTATATTTTAAAAATATACATTGTTATATGTTAAGAGTCTCAAGAGGATTGAAAGTCTTCTTTATAATCTAGAACTTAGTAAACAACTAACAAAGGTTTCATAATCCAAACTTCGATAAGTAGCTACCAAAGGATTTATAATCTAGAATTTCGGTCTTTCTTTTTTCTTCAAAGAAATATAATTCTTTACTAAATAATAATTAATTTCCTTTCAACTAGAGATCCTTTATATCTATATTTACAAGTACATAGATTGTAATTATTGTTTAACTTATCAATAAATATGTTAAGTGGAATCTAGTTATTTAGATTGCGTTATGATTTTAAATACGATGGTGGACGTGATATTTTTGTTTTCCAATTGAGTGACGGGTAGTTATGCTATCAGTTGTCATGCACAAATTTATAGAATACATGCACAACCTAATCCAAGGTTCTTTTGTTGGATGCAACACAAAATACAAGAATTAGTTGTCTATTTTATATCACGCCAAGCCATTCTCACACATTCACTTTTATTGTTGATGTAACTGATATAAACTTTAGAGGGGAATCTCCGAGATCAAAAGAAAAACACAAGCACAAAACATGGAAAGCTTGGAAATAAAAAATAATAAGGTTTTTTATTTATTTATATATGATAGTAAAATTTAGTGAGGATCTGAACATTTAAAATAAGGTTAATTGGTTTAAATTGATGCGGAATTTAAGATATTTTTAAAATTTTATTATAGATTTTTACTATAGATTTTTTTAAAGATTCACTTTATTTTAAGTTAACCAAAGTTTATATAAGTATGAGTAGAGTTTAATATTAGTTATTAAGTAATTTTTTTGGTAGGTAATTTTAGAATGTGTTTTTAGAAATTTAAAATATTAGTGTTTTTAGGTAGTTAGAAAAGGGAGGTAATCTGGACTATAATAGATAAATTGTTTTATGATTTTTTTGTTGATTATGCTATAAATTTCAAAATTTTAATTTAATATATTAATGTTAATGGAAAATTTAATTTTCGCATAATGTATATATTTAAAAGTATTACAGATATTTAAGAAATTTAAATATGAGAATTTACATTAAAGTTCTTTTTTGTGTAATTGTGTATTAAGGAAATAATGAAAATTTATTGTAATTCATGGTTTCTTTTTTTAGGCTTAAAAATAGTGTGAGTTTAGCTATCATTACTACGATGCGGTAGTCCATAATGATTCGTAAATTTTCATGATTTTGGAAACTAGAGTTGATTGAAGGATATTCTCTTGTTAGCATATTTATATGTTACCGTGTTTTGGTTTATGTTTCATATACTGGAAGGATAAGTATAGAGAGATACGAGTTCTACAACATGAAGGAAATTTTCTAAGAAGGATGCCCCTTATAGTAGTGTGAAGTTATCTAAGAAGGAAGGACAAAGTAGAAACTTTCAATTTTTTTTATGACAAAAAATGGTATCCCTTATAACCATGACCAATTTGGAATGATGTTCGAGATAAATAGTTAGGGTGATTGAGTGAAAAAAGGGAAATCAACAAGATGAAATAACATACTCTAGAACATCATGAGAGATTTTAGATTTAGGAATTATCATGGTTAAATAGATTGGAACTATTGATATCACAAGTGAATGATGATTGAGGATGATTGGTGATCATAGTGATGACCTATACAATTTCAAAAGGCCAAGGTAGAAAGTATGAACTAGAACACTCATAATTATGTGAGTTGACAAGTGATAGACTAAGAAAATGTTTATAGGGAAATATTAAAGGATAACAATTGTGTACCATTAGCAAAGAAGTTACATTTTGTGATAAGTTGTGGATTAGAGACTTCATATGGGGTAACAGATTAAGATTATGATGTTGGTGTTGAAAGAAGCTATTGCAAGCACACTAACCATATTGAACATTGTGGTGGATTATAATGGTAGAAGTGGTTTCATTCTTCAAATTATTAACTAAATAATATCTAATGAGTCATAAGGTAAGGGGAAGAATCCCTATCCCAACTTGAAGAAGGGCTAATTTATGATAAATAGATAAAGTGATATTGATACAAGAAGTTGATGAGATAAGTAAATATTTTGAGGATTGAAAATGATTATTACCAAGCGATGGATAAATAATGAGGGGTCTACAAGCCATTTGTGAAAATGGATTAAACATAACAAAAGACATAGATATTGATGACCTAACTTTTTTATGCCATTAAGTAGAAGGGTACTAGAATGGATACAAAAAAATATGTATAGTGATCATGGAATTTTAATTTGATATTGATGATTTGAAAAATGATTGTACAATGGGTAATATCTTAACAATGAATTTTACAAAATTCCTTGGAGAGGGAAGATTACATGATGAGAGATTAAGTCTCAAGAGAATGAGGCTCATTTGAAATTTAGCAATGTACCTAAATCAATGTACCTATAGTGTAAATGGTCAACTTCTTAGTTGAAAGAACTGGAAATAATTATTGAAAATTATTGGTATCTTGATGAAAACATTACACTGATAGTATTAGTGAGATAACCTAGGTCCTAGAGGGATGTTGAATAATATTACTTCATAGATGTTGTTCATCATTTATATAAGAAAATGAAATTGATTCATGATAATAATGATTATAATTGTATTATTGCTCTATATTTGAGATGATTCTCATATTTTATGATGTTATCGTATAAGGTTATGTTGATGCCCAGTTCCATTTCTTTATGTGATGTCATGATATATCTTTGATGATAATATGTTGATGTTATAACTTATCAGGGTATTTTATGATGTGACACATGTGGTAATTGCTTGCAAATTTTAGGAAATGCAAGAGTATGCAGTCATTTTCTATTCATAATGTTGTGATTAACAACGATGTTATGTTATCATGATGACGTGTAAGAGATGACATGTGAATTAATTTATATGATGTTATGATTATAATTAATGCATTAGATGCATGTTGAGATGTGGTGATTCACAAGAACTCCACAAATGGGTCGAGAGGGTGAGGTTATTTGATGATCTCATGGGGGCCCATAC
This sequence comes from Pinus taeda, assembly GCA_000404065.3. Classification (NCBI taxonomy): domain Eukaryota; kingdom Viridiplantae; phylum Streptophyta; class Pinopsida; order Pinales; family Pinaceae; genus Pinus; species Pinus taeda. The sequence goes on along the minus strand of APFE031024491.1, from coordinate 190,790 downwards.
CTACAAGGGATAATATGTAACACAATATGGGCTAGGGACATACTCAATCAACACTACATATGCTAGAGGTTCATTTGTTTTGTATAGATCCTAATGTATAACTCTTGAGGGGCTATGGGACCCTCTTGAGGAGGCCAACTTCGTAATATTAGATTGGGATGTTGAATTATGGTGGGGGTGTAAAGAATTCGATGTGAGGGGTTGTGCACCTCAGTGAGTGGGCCAACCTTGTCAGATTCCCATTGTCATTGAGTACTAGGACTAGATGCATGCCTTAGGACCAACCATAGGCTATGGTATATACTGATGAGGCATATTCTTGGTTTCAAAAGTGAGAAAAAGTACAAAGATTCCTTGGGATTTACCGAGTGTTGTGGAAGCTTTTGATGCCTACTGATTATACTAGTTCAGGACAGGGTGTTTGGTAAACACGAATTAATAAATAACTAAATAAAATAAGATGTTAAATAATTCAACTTAACTTTAGGACGAAGTTACTTAAAGAGAGTATGTAATACCCCTCATAATAATAATAATAATAATAATATAATAAAACAAATAAAATAATATATATTAAATATAAGTAAATAATAATAAAAAATAAACAATCAAGAAAATAAATAATAGTAAATAAATAGTAACAATAAAGAAAACATAATAATAGTAAATAAATAATAAATAATGAAGACACTTTAATAATATAAAATAAATAAAATAGTAAATAAGAAATTGTAGTTCTAAATAAATTATATACACAAGTAAACTATAAAAATATTAAAGAAAATTAAGTTAACAAAAAGTAAAAAGGAATAAAATAAGAAAGAGTTAAATTAAGAGAAATATTAAATTAAGTAAAACCTAAAATAAAGAAATAAAAGTTGGCATGTTGACACATGGAATGTGTGCATGCAAATCCCTTTCCATTTTTTTGTCTATTTAATGGATAATGAGGAGGATGAGATTCATTCATTTCGTCATCCATTCCCTGGCATTAGTACGTTGATTGAGAGCTTGTGGGTAGCCAAATGTAGAAAGGTTATGTGTAGATGACCGTATGGTTAGATGGAGAGTTGTCCTCAAAAACTTTGTTGTAGTTAGTAGGATTCAACTAGCGTTTAACTCTGGAGCTACAAGTAAGAAATGTCATTTCTATAGATATGTCATCTCTACCTGTATTTTTTAAAAATTCTATGATAATTAATTAAATAGTTGTGTATCATTTATAAATCACATCATTGATTTAATTAATTTTATATTTAATCGATTATTGCATATTTTCTTTTCCATACAATTTTTCAAGGTTAATATGATTAATTATTTATGGCTGGTACTTACTAAACATCTAAGAGATGAGAAATCTTGGTTCTAATATCATATATAATGGATTAAACTTAAAATATAATTATGAAAAATTACTTACGAAAATTTAAGGCTATTAGTTAACAAAATAAATAATAAATCATTAATAACTACATTGAAGTTGAAGAAACAAACTTACTCATAATTTCTTAAAAATGAGTTGTTATCATCTTGCTAGCCTAAACCAATGTGCTGGGAATGCCTTTCTACCACACCTTAGGCTTAAGTGTAATATTTATTTCTATACGGATGAACCGCTAAGCCGTCAATGCACTACATATGAAAATGAATCCCTCTTATCCCACAATTCTACTATGAAAAAGAGTGTTTCATATTAATGAAGAGAAACTAAAGTAGATGATATACGTCTAACACATACTCTTTTTCATAGTAATGAAGAGAAACTAAAGTATATGATATACACAAAAATGTGTGGGAAGGGTACAAGGCATGGTTGCACATAAGGAAAAAGATATGAGTGCATATCGTGCGGATTATAGATAATCACTTGTGTGTGAATTTATTTTGGTGTAAGGGTAATTTTAAATAGAATGGTTTGTTATGTCACGCTATAGTTATAAATGCTTATCTCTATGTATATCATCCATTTTGAGAGGAATTCTAAGGTTTGAGTGTTTGTGTTGGAGTTTTTTGTGAATAAAATTTTTAGGATTGAAATTTGTAAAGGTAATTTTTCTTAGTGATTTAAATCTGTAAGAGTTTTCATTCCTCTTAGTTTCAATGATCTAGATCATATGGAACATGAGACAAGAGATGGTTCAAGTTACCTTGTTCGCTCATTCATAGAACATAAATTTTTCTTGTTTGTGGAATATATTTCTTTAATAATCTAGTGAAGCTCAAATATCTTAGCTCTATTTTAGGATTATATAGTTTTATTCTTCCTACTATTTCTATTTATTTGGTATAGGCTTGAATTTCTTTTTGGGGTACGGTTGTCCTTAGCCTTTCTTCATGCAAATCCTTAGCTAACCATTTTAGGATCTTTTTGTCTTAAATTCACTGCACTTTCTAATCTTGTTATTTTCAAAAATATCACTTTCACGTTGGATCAACTTTAGGATTCTAACCCTTCTCAATCTCATTGTGTTGTCTTCCCTATTTTTAGGCATGGATCTCTTGGTCTCTCCCCTTCTCTGATCTAGTTCTACTCTCAATTTGTTGTGCTTCCCTTTGAGAATATCTCTCTCATTGTCATTCTACCACTGCTTATAATGTCGTCAATACCTTGCTTCTCATAGGGGAGGCAGATGAAACTCAATCACCTCTAGCTCTAAGGCTCAACATGTAGTAGAGAGGATAGCTACCATTTATGTCTAGTTTGTTCCTACAATAATTGTAGATGAGATATGGGAAGATGAATGTGAAGCTAGGATAAAGGATATATTTATAACAAAACTAGATGTGTAGGCTACAGTGGGTGGATGGATTCCATACATCAGAAGAACCAAAACCGAGAATAATAGATACATGAATACCATCAATAAATACTTAAAAGTTAAAAAAATAATGCAAAGGGTCTTGGTGGAGCTAATAGAGACTCATTAGGAGATTCTACGTTGTATTTATGAGCTTCAAAGATAGATCAACAAACTTACAAGAATATTCTCTTCTTAGGCAAAGACGTTTCTTGACTTGGAATTCTCCACTTTAGTAGATGAAAAGCAGCCTTTAGATAACATTTAAGTGGACTATCTATCCAAATGGATGAGTTCTCTCTAGATTTGTTATGGTGTTTTTAGAAGAAGGTTAGTATTAGAGTAACTTATGATATTATTTACATTCGTAAGAAAATAGATACATACATGTTATATTACCAATATAGTTTTATCATCAAGCTTAAGAATATATACTACTTAAAAAAATCCATTGATGTACTACTAGTGTGGTTTCCCTCGTGGCATAACAATGGTAGTATCTAATTTTGTATATCAAAAAGTTTCCCGGTAATAAAAATGCTTCTTGATTAACAAAAAATGATGCATTCATGCATATTAAATAGTCAGCAATATAATTGACTGAGAGTAATACCACATATGTTTCTAATTCTTTTTCCATACATTAATCCATTTCACTTCAAAAATAAAAATAAAAAAGTATCCATTTACTTACTTTATATGCTTGACTTGCTTTTAGCTGCCATATCTCATATACAAATTTGAGAATATGTTTATTTAAAAAGAATAGAATAAGTATTGAAGTTCGGATGTATTATTATGAGTTCAAGGAATGACATTGAGTTTCACATAAGTGACTTGAAATGGTCCTAAAATACTCTTTTCGATAAAATTTGTTAAATATATAATTTTGGATCTATATTTGAGAAATAAATGCTTTCTTCAATATTGTATATAAAAGATAAATTCATTTTATGCGTTCTCAAAATAAATGTTTGTAATTGTTTTACATAAAATGCAACATTTTTAAACATTAGAGAATGACCAAAAAAATAAATAGGAAAACCGTTTATATTTTCATATAGAATGTTGTAGTATTTTATGTTGTAATACTTAGAAATAATGGAGAAAGGTTGCTTTTTTGTTTTGGTCTAAGCTTAGATCTAGATACTATTTTTTAGGAGATTGTTGCGATCTCCGGAACATAATGTAACCATTATATTTGTGTATGTGTCATTTCTCAATCAATGAATGCAACATTGTGGCAACATCAAGTGCTCCTCACTTGAGAGTTGTGGGTTTCATTCTAAATTCGATTTGTCTTCCTATTGATTTTAATTAGTATCGACATGTGCTCCTTAATTCCATCAATCAATTTGACTATATTTCCTGTAATAATTAGGTCATTAACATACAAAGAAATCAATACAAAGTCCCCCTTTGCATCAAACTTGGTATACATATTTGGATCATTTTTACTCCTCATAAAACCTTTCTCAAAAAAGAAGGAATCAATATTCTCATACCATGACCTACGTGTCTACTTTAGCATACTCTGTTAGTGTGTTAAGTCAATTTATGGAAATACCTCTCGAAAGCCATCGGAGAGCAGCAAAAGAAGTGCTCAGTATCCTAAAGGAACAATTGGTTTTGGTCTTAAATATACTGATTCATTTATTGTTGAGATGACAAGTTACACAGATTCAAATTGGGCTAGTAATCGAGATGGTAGAAAATCTACTACATGTTATGCATTCCGTATTTGATATGGGATTGTCTCATGGAGTAGCAAGAAGAAAGCTACTGTATCTTTGTCATCTACAGAGGTAAAGTATAAAGCTTTGTGTGCAACAGCTTGTGAAGTTGTTTGGTTGAAGAGAATTCTTCAAGATGTTGGAGAAGAACAAAAGAAGGCTATAATTATCAAATGTGACAAATAGAGCTTGATTAACTTGGAAAATATTCCAATTTTTCATAAGGACAAAGAATGTTGATGCCATGTTTCATTTTATTAGAGAAAATATATTGTCTAAGGAATTTTTTATTGAATATTGTAATACTTGTGAAAATGTTGCTGATATTTTCACAAAGCCCCTTGAAGATGAAATTTCAATTTTTTAGGGAGATCTTAGGTGTGAAGTTTAATCCTTTCTCCATTAAGGGGGGAACTTAGAAATAATGGAGAAAATTTGTTTTTGTTGTTTTGGTTGTTTTCTAACTTTATATATACATCACATTTTCTAGAATATTGTTTTGATCTCCCGAAAAAAATGTAACCATTATATTTTTGTATATACTATTGTTTAATCAATAAATGCAGTGTTGTGGCAGCCTCATATGCTTGTCACCCGAGAGCTGCAAGTTTCATTCTAAATTCAAGTTATCTTCCTATTTCTTTCAGTTCTAATATGCTTGTGCATGTATACATCTATATCTTAAATACTAATTAGCTAAATGCATTTTGTGTAGTTTTAGAATTCTTATATACTCATGAGCTAAATGCATTTTGTGTAATTTTTAGAATTATGACAACTTATTGCGTTTGTTTCAAATGAGTTCTTATTTTGAAATGAGCATTAAAAATACTTTTCATATGTATATTAAACACTTTGATAATGATCAACTATAGAATAAGTGGTTTATTTTACAGAGTATTATGCCATGTTTAATATACGTAGTGTGGGGAGTTTAAATTCATCAAATGATACCATATATGGTATTATTATTTATGCTATTAGAAGACCAGACAAACCAAATGTGGCCGATATGAATAACGATTCTACAAACCTTCAAATTTCACTCTTATAAGGATGTGTAGAACTTGGAGTGAATAAGAGACATTTCATGCGATGCATATTCATATCAGTGAGTGGTAGTTATATTACGATTATTTTCACTAAATTTCATAGATTAAAAAAACGTGAATGAGAAATGGGAACTTTTTAGAAGAATTTGAAAATAATGTTCAAATTCATGAGTAATTTGAGGGCATAATTTTCAATTGAATACAATACCACAATGCTACTTTGACATGAACACCTCAAAAATTATTTATGCACGTGACACTACCTAACACCGAATGACATAAACATGCACTTGAGGCGTGATACAATAAACTAATGCAAAAATGATCCAATCATCATGAAAGTATAATGCACGTGGATGCTTAAGTGACATAAGAAAACTTCATTTTTTTTTAAAGTATTTTTAATGTTGAGTTAGAAATAATGAAGAAATGGTTATGTGGTTGTAACGTTACCTTTTTACTTTAGGAGTTGTTCCTAGAATTTAGGAGGTTGGTTTCAACTACCTATTTTTCAGTCATGTATTTAATATGTAATATTCATTCATTGTAGGTATTGAGTGAATGAGAGAGAGAGAGAGAGTCTCCTCCTTGTATGAGTGCAGTCTCCAGGTGATGTACACACCTGTGAGCTGCAACTCCTTCTGATTAATTCAAGTTTCATTATTTTTATCTTGGTATCAGAGCATAGGGTAGAGGTAGCCTTAACTTTTGCTTTTTTCTGGGATGTATCAGTAGTTGCACATCTGTACATGTAGAGATAGTTGTGTGATCAGGTGGACCTGCAGTAACACCTGAAGTGAGAAGGCATCAGATGACTGATCATCACTGAGCCGAAGGAAGGGTGGAGCGAAAATTTGGAGCGGAATTTTTTTTTTTAGAAGGTGCAGTGATTGGCGCGGTTTTTTTTGGAAAAGTCACGCTATTGGCGCGGGATTTGAGCTGTAAATCGCGCCGGAGAAAAGTGAGACCATTTTGGCGCGGATCCGTGGTCGATAAGCGCACCAAAATTTCGGCACATCGCAAATTTTAATTTTCCGGGATTAGCGCGAATTCGACGTTGATTGGAGCGCCAGCCCTTTCTCTCTGAAAATCTGCAATTTTTTTTTTTTTTTTTTGCAGATCAGCAGAGGCCCGGCGGAGGCACGTGGAGATTCTGCTCAGTGGCAGCAGATTTGATTTGCCTAGTGGTGGTGAATTGAGATCCTTGATCAGCTCGGTGGCAGCAGATCGGATCTGCCCGGTGGTGGCGAAGTGAGATCCTTGATCAGTTCGGTGGTAGCAGATTGGATCTGCCCGGTGGTGGCGAAGTGAGATCCTTGATCAGCTCGGTGGTAGCAGATCGGAGCTGCCCGGTGGTGGCGAAGTGAAGTCCTTGATCTGTTCAGTGGCAGCAGATCGGACTTGCCCGGTGGTGGCAGATTTAAGTGTTCAGTTGGGCGAAAATGAACAACAGTTTGGAATCATACCTCCACGAGTCTGGCAAGCTCGATGGAACAAATTTATCTAACTGGAAGTTCAAAATGTAAACCTTGCTGGAGAGTGCGAACGCGTGGTCGATCGTCTTGGGAAATGAACAGAGAGCCGGAACTACAACCCAAGAATAGGACTGGGATAAGAGAGAAACAAAGGCAAAAGTAATACTGAAGATGTCTGTCAAAGACAACATTATCCCTCATATTCGAGACTGCAATTCGGCCGCGGACATTTGGAATACGATCAAGGGTCTGTACGAGACACAAAACTCAAATCGTGTTCTAGCACTCAAAGGGAAATTGTTTGCATTAAAGATGGGCGAGAATGAATCAGTTGGTGGATTCATGGAGAGAGTTAAGGATCTGAAAGACCAACTGGGAGCCATTGGAGAGAAGGTATCAGATTCAGATCTGGTTACACTTACACTGAACAGACTGACAGATGAATATCACACATTCATCTCAGCGTTGTCAGCGAGGGATAAATCCCCCTTGTTTGATAAACTGACAGCGATTCTGCTCCAGGAGGAGGAGCGACGACAGAATCTAAAGACTCAGGGCAATGACCTTGCTCTGATGGTGAAGAGAAGACAACACAGAGGAAGGCAGCGCCAGCACCAACAACAGTAACAGCAACCGCAGCAGTAGCAGAAAGGGGCCAACTCCTTTCAAGGGAAATCATCTAGAGGTATGAACGATAACTATGTTAAGAGATGTTTTTATTGTGGAAAGCCTGGTCACCAGATCAGAGAGTGTTACAAGAAGCAAGCCGATGAAAGGAGAAGCAAACAAAAGAAACATCAAGGTTGTTTTGCTGAAGAAGATGAAGATCACAGCTGTGATCTTAGGCTATTTACAGTCGACTGTGCACTTTCAGCATCAAGACGAGATGATGATAATACATGGTATGTCGACTCAGGCGCATCCTCGCACATGACTGGTAAGAAAGAATATTTTGAGTTTCTTGAAGAATCTGCATGTGGATCCAAAATTTATTTGGGTGATGACAGTGGGTATGAGATCAAAGGTTGTGGAGATATTCCTGTGAAACTATCAAGTGGTGATATCAAACATCTCAAAAATGTTTTATATGTTCCAGGAATAAAAAATAATTTGATCTTTGTCTCTATGATAACAGACCAGGACATGCAGGTACAATTCTTCAAGAATGGATGTGTCATTCAGGATACCAAATTGGAGACAGTTGCAACAGGAGTACGCGTGGGGAATTTGTATAGACTGGATGCAAGGAGCATACCACAACAAGCGATGGTTGTAGCAACATCAACAACTGAGAATCTCTGGCACCAAAGATTTGGACATATCAATCTACAAGATCTCATCCTGCTTAAAAATAAAGGTATGGTCGATGGACTTCCTACTTTGCATAAAATCAAAATGGAATGTGATGGATGTGCATTAGGGAAGATGCATAGAGATGAATTCCCTGTGCATGTCAACGTAAAACAAAGAGACATCCTAGAGCTAGTGCATACAGATATCTGTGGAGCTATGCAGACTAGGTCTTTAGGAGGTGCATACTACTTTCTGCTGTTTATAGGTGATTGCACTAGGTTCTCTTGGGTGTATTTTTTAAGCAACAAGAGTCAAGCTTTCAGATATTTTAAAGAATTTAAAGTGATGATAGAGAACCAAACAGCAAAGAAGATAAAAATTCTCCGCTCAGATCAAGGGGGGAATACAGGTTAAATGAGTTCATGAACTTCTGCAAGCAGCATGGGATTATACAACAGTTTACAGTGCCACACACTCCACAGCAGAATGGAGTAGCAGAGCGCAAGAACAGGACCCTTGTGGAGTGCACCAGAAGTATGCTTCAACGTAAAGGTATATCAAATGGTCTTTGGGCAGAAGCCATTAATACTGCTGTTTATTTGAAGAATAGGAGTCCCACCAAAAAAACATGATGCAAATCTCTTGTTCCAGGTGATGTACACACTGAAAAAACATGATGCAAATGTGATAGAAGATCCTCTCATAGACATGATTGGTGTATCAACCACAAAAACAACTATAAAACTTCAAATTTTTTAAAGTTGTGCATAAGACGCAAACATGATACAAATGTACACAAAATCTTGTCACAAACATGAGATTTGTATCGACAAGAAAAATCTTGAAGACAAGAGAGTGTACTAGAACAATGTGTATTAATAATTCTACTATACTATATCGTAAATTGCTAAGGAATAGATTGTGTATTCTTATTTTAACATTTTTCTTGTGTAATTGAAGATACTAAAAATCAGGCACTTCCAATAATGGTAATAGAATAGATGGGATAGAATGGATTGGATTCCTTTAATATTGCTAAGGAATAGATTGTGTATTCTTATTTTAACATTTTTCTTTGTATAATTGAAGATACTAAAAATAGACACATCCAATAATGGTAATAGAATGGATGGGATAGAATGGATTGGATTCCTTTAAGGTTAAGAATAGAATATTTCAATTGTAGTTGGATAGTGTTGAGAAAAGAATGAACATCTCAATGTGAAATTTGAATTCAATTTGTGGAGGACACAATTTGCCAAACACTTGAGTTACTCTTAGTTCTGAAATTAAGAGAAGTATAGTTTTATTATAAATATTTTATTATTTTCTAAAAATTCCACATGTTTTCTGCCAACTAAGTAAAATATTACATATCTGAGTAAAATATTACATATCTCACTACTAAGATGTTCAAAAGCATCTAGCTGAAAAAAAAGAATAAGGTAAAAATAAGAACCAACATACTGTAAATTACATTATGGTGCAACATTTTCAACATTTTCAAAATAGTGCTCAACTAAAATTAATTTTGTATACCTTACAATTTCTTCCATAGCTTATTTCTAATATTGTAGGCCAAAATCTACTAAATTCAATGAAATACTAATATTGGGAATATGTACCACCTTTTTAGAGAAAATAAAAAAATTAGATTATATATGAATATAAAAATTACATTTTTACATAACATATTCATAATGATGATAAAAAATAAATTTTTGTGTTTTTTAATATTTTGTATATATTAGTATAGAATCCATCTAATATCATCGATCTAGCCAGAACTAAAAAGATCAAACTTCACTTGAGAGTAAAACCATTTGACACAATGTAATTTTAAAAAACTTGACCTCCAAAATTTACATGATCCATCCAAAACTGTTGGTAAATAACTCCCTTGCGTCTCTCTCGCTCTCTCTCTATATATATATATATTATATATTATACTATATGGAGTAAGTGTTTCTATAAAATTCCATATACCATATATTTGATACATGTTGAACAAAATATTACATATCTCATTACTAAGATGTTCAAAATCTAAGCAAAATAACAAGGAAGACAGAACAAATAAGAACCCATATATTGAATTTAAAAATTACTTTTTGGTACAACATCTTCAAAATTGTGCTCAACCAAAAATTAGTTTTTTATACCTTGCTATTGAATTTAGAAATTACTTTTTGGTACAACAACTTATTTTAAATATTGTATAAGAAAATTTAATAAATTCAATGAAATAGTATTAAGAATAAGCATCAAAGAAATAAAAAATAAAATAGAGGACAAATAATGACTAGGATATATGAATATAAA
>APFE031024491.1:160154-170452 GCA_000404065.3 Pinus taeda | reverse complement strand
ATATGTAAATATGTTAAGTTTCTAATAAAATAATAATAATAACAAAAAAAAATTGATGTTGTCTAAACAAAATTGAAAATAGCAATATAAATAAAAAACTACAATACAATTTAATACAAATAATAAAAAATACTACTTCAAAATGGTTTAATATTTCTTTTAATTAAATAGTTGTAAAATGAATTTTTAAAAGAAAAGACCATATCCTATATCTTATAGTTATATTAAAATATTTAAAGACATAAACATTTCCATGTCAAGGTTGTAATACTTAAAAATACTATTTTGATGTAGTTCTATTATTAATTTTGTTAATGTGGCATGTAAAAAGAAATTAAAAGACTATTATTAGATAAAATATAAACAGAATTGAAAAGAAGGAGATGTAGCTCACAGGTGTGGCCTGCACCTGGAGACTACACTCACAAAACAGAGGGATCTCCACTAACAAAACAGAGGGATCACTCTCGTACACTCTATCTTCTTCAAATGAAGGATTACATCATTTAAGTACAACTCCATAAATCAAGGAGTTGCAACGAAACTCCTAAATTCTAGGAACAAATCCTAAACTAAGGAGATACATTACAACTATGTAACCATTTCTCCATTAATACAAAATAATATTTAATTATTTTCAACTCCCCACCTTAATGGATAAAGGGTTCTCCTGGACTCCTAACATCCCTCTAAACAATTCAAACTTTACTCGTGCAAGAGGCTTTGTAGAAATATCAGCCACATTGTCACAAGTTTTACAATATTCAACAATAATTTCCTTTGGCTGTACTTTCTCTCTAATAAAATGGAGCTGAGTGTGTATATGTTTGGTGTTTTTATGAAATACTGGATTATGTGCCAATTTAATTGTGCTCTCAGTGTCGCTTTTGATGGATGTAGAATTCTTCTGTTCTTTTCCTACATCCTTGAGAAGCCTTCTCAACCAGATTGCTTCACACGTCACTGCACACAATGCTTGATACTCAGCTTCACACGATGACAAAGCTACAGTACTCTGCTTCTTACTACTCCATGCTATGACCCCCGATCCTATGTTGAACGCGTAACCTGTGATGGAATTTCGATCATCTAGGTTACCTGCTGAGTCTGAGTCTGAAAAACTTGCTAGAGTAACACCAGATACATTAGTGTATAAAATACCATAATTAATAGTACCACACAGATACCTTAACATGTTCTTTGCTGCTATCCAGTGATTTTCAAACGGTTTTGACATAAATTGGCTCAACACACTAACAGAGTATGCTAAGTCAGGTCTGTTTGTTGTAAGATATATCAAGCTGCCAACCAGCTGTCGGTACATTGTAGCATCAACTTCTTTAGTGACGTCGTCACTTCTCAACTTCAGACTCTATTGCAAAGGTGTCGCTACTGATCTACACTAATCCATACCAAACGTTTCCAACATATTTCTCGCATACTTCCCTTGGGTAAGAAACGTTTGCCTAGTATCTCTGCATACTTCCAATCCCAGACAATAATGAAGGCTTCCAAGATCCTTCATCTCAAAAACTTGTGCCATAAGCCTTTTGATTTATCTGATTAAATCATCTGCATCTTTTGTTATAATCATGTCATCCACATACAAAGAAATCAAAATAATCTACCTCTGATTATTATACTTGGTATACAAATTTGCGTCATTTAAGCTCCTATAAAAGCCATGCTCTAAAAAGGAAGAATCAACCTTTTTCGTACCAAGACCTGGGTGCTTGCTTTAAACCATATAAGACCTTTTTCAATCTGCAAACAAGATGTTCCTGCCCCTGCTTTATAAATCCTTCTGGCTGTACTAAGTAAATTTCCTCTTTTAAATCACCATTTAGAAATACAGATTTAACATCAAGCTGGTGTAATTGCCAATTGAATTTAGTAGCTAAAGCAATAAGCATTTTGATTGTATTTAACTTTGGTATAGGTGCAAAGGTATCATCAAAATCTATACCTTCCTGCTGTGAATACCCTTTTGCAACTAGCCTAGCTTTTAATTTCTCTATACTTCCATCTGCATTCATTTTTTGTTTAAACAGCCATTTACATCCTATGCGTGTTTTATTCTTGGGCAGATCAACTAAATCCCAAGTATCATTTCTAGAATTGATTCCATTTCTTCATTCATTACAGTCCTCCACTCCTTAAATTGACTAGCTTCTTTGTAATTAGCAGGTTCTACAATGTTTAAATTTTTTGACATTAACGCATAGTCTCTCAATTTAGCAGGTAATCGAGTCTTCTTACTTGACCTCCTTGGTAGGGGACTTACATCAACTCTGTCTATTTCAGCGCTTGCATCATCATGGATTACATTATCTGTTACTTCTTCTTCTTGTTTCTTCTCCTGCTCTTCATCTTCCTCACTGTTGTCTTCTATAAGCAATGGAATGTGACAGTCACTGTTAGAATCCTCCTTCCCTTCTTCAACCTGTTCATGAAATATGACATCTTTGTTTGCAAAAACTTTGTGAGTCACAGGGTTATACAACTTATATGCCTTGAACTCAGTGCCATATCCAACAAATATACATTTTAGGGCTTTGGGGTCTAACTTCTTCCTATCTGCCTTAGGTATATGAGCATAAGCTTTTGACCCAAATATTCTTAAATGACTAACTGCTGGTTTGAATCCAAACAATGCTTCAAAAGCGGTTTTGAAGCATAGACATCTAGTAGGACTCCTATTCTTCAAATATACAGTAGTGTTAATAGCTTCTACCCAAAGACCATTTGATAAACCCTATCTTGTAGCATACTCCTTGCGCACTCCACTAGAGTTTTGTTCTTACGTTCTGCCACTCCATTCTGCTGTGGAGTGTGTGGCACTTTACCTGCTGCACAATCCCATGAATCTTGCAGAAATTCATGAACTCTCCCAACCTGTATTCTCCCCCTTGATCTGAGCGGAGAGTTTTTATCCTTTTTCCTGCATGGTTCTCTACCATAGATTTAAACTCTATAAAATACTGAAAGGCTTGACTCTTTTTACTAAGAAAGTATATCCATGAATATCTAGTGTAATCATCTGTAAACAAGAGAAAATAATATGCTCCCCCTAATGACCTAGTTTTCATAGGTCCACAAATATTTGTATGCACCAATTCTAAAATATCCCTTTCCTTTTCGTTAACATGCAAAGGGAACTCTTCTCTATGCATTTTCCCTAATGCACATCCATCACAATCCAGCTTAACATTATGAAAAATAGGTAGTCCGTCAACCATACCTTTCTCTGAAGTAAGATCACTTCATGCAGATTAAGATGGTTGAATCTCTGATGCCATAGATCTTCGACTGTTGATCTGGCTGCTACCATTGCTTGCTGTGGCATACTCTTTGCATCTAATATGTACAGGCTCCCCACGCGCACTCCTTTTGCAACTATTTCCATCTGGCTATCCTTAATGACACAGTTATTCTTAAAGAATTGAACTTGCATATCCTGGTCAGTAATCATTCAGACAGAGACCAAATTTTTCTTAATTCCTGGAACATATAATACATTTTTAAGATGCCTAATGTCACCACTAGGTAACTTTACAGGAATGTCACCATGTCCTTTGATCTCATATCCACTATCATCTCCTAAATAAATTTTCGACCCACATGAAGTTTCTTCAAGAAATTCAAACCAGTCCTTCTTACCAATCATATGTGACGATGCGCCTGAGTCGACATACCATATGTCATCCTCATCTCCCTTTGAAGCTGAAAGAGCACTATCGACTGTAAATAGTCGAAATTCATGGCTGTGGTCCTCTTCCTCCCCAACAAAATAACCCTTATGTTTCCTTTGCTTGTTTCTTTCTTCATTTGCTTGCCTCTTATAACATTCTCTAATCTGATGACCAGGTTTTCCATAGTAAAAACATTTCTTGATGGGAAAATCATTAGCAGGCATACCTTTAAACAGTCTCTTCTGAAATGTGTTGGCTCCTTTCTGCTGCTGCTGTGGTTGCTGGTTCTGGTGCTGCTTCCCTCTGTAATGCCTCCTTTTTGCCATCAGAGCAAGGTTATTGCTCTGAGTTTTTAAATTTTGTCACCGCTCTTCTTCCTGCAGCAGGATCCCAGTCAGCTCTTCAAATGAAGGGACTTTCTCCCTCGCTGACAGCCCTGTGATGAATGTCTGATATTCATCAATCATTCTATTCAATGTGAGCGTGACCAGATCTGAATCAGAAACTTTCTCTCTGATTGCTCCCAATCTGTCACTCAGATCCTTGACTCTGGCAATGAATCTAGCAATGGACTCATTTTCCTCCATCTTCAATGAAAACAACTTGCCTTTAAGTGACAAGACACGGTTTGTATTCTGTGCCTCGTACAGGTTTTTGATTGTCGTCCAAATGTCTGCGGCCGATTTACAGTATCTAATATGAGGGATAAGACTTTCCTTAACGGACATTTTCAATATGAACTTCACTTTCATCTCCCTTTTATCCCAATCTTGTTCTTGTGTTAGTGTTCTAGCTCTCCGCTCATTTCTTGTGATGATCGCCCACGCATTTGCACTTTCTAGCAAAGTCTATATCTTGAATTTCCAGTTATTGAAATTTGATCCATCGAATTTTCCAGACTCATGGAGATATGATTCTAAACTGTTATTCATATTGACTTATACTAGATCCAAAACTCTGAAAAAAAAAAACTTGTAGCTTCAATGTGCCACCACTAGGCAATACGCCTCCATTGGGCAAGTCCGATTTGCTGCCGCCGAACAGATCTGGAACTTCACTGCGCCACCATCGGCCAATACGCCTCCACCGGGCAAGTCTGATCTACTGCCACTGAACAGATCTAGAACTTCATTGCGCCACCACCGGGCAAGTCCGATCTGCTACCACCGAGTAGATTAGGAACTTTAGCACGCCACCATCGGGCTACTCCGATCTGCTTCCACCGAATAGATCTGCAAAAGTGCCACCACCGGGAAACTCTAATTTGCAATGAAAAATTGCAGATTTTCAAAGAGAAAGAGGTTGGCTCCTTGGCGTTCTTCAACAGCTACAGATCCTCGCCAAACACAGAAAAGAAAAATTGATGAAGTGCACAGAAATTGGCGCGCTTAACAGCCACGGATCCATGCCAATTCAGTTACTTTTTCGTTGTCGCGCTTATCAGCTTCAAACCCACGCCAATAGGCATGTCTGTTCACTAAAAAATCGTGCCAATTTGCTTCTACATTCGAAGGCACGCAACAAGTCCGAGCCAACCCTTTCTTGCACTCAGAGATGACCAGTCATCTGGGATCTGTCTTCAGGTGTTAGTGCAGTCCACATGATACTCCACTGCCACTACAGTTATCTAATCAATGATGCATCTAAGAAAAATAAGGTTGTCCCTACTCTGAGCTCTCATACCAAGATAAAATATAAACAGAATTGAAAAGAAGGAGATGTAGCTCATAGGTGTGGCCTGCACCTGGAGACTACACTCACAAAACATGGAGATCACTCTTGTACACTCTATCTTCTTCAAATGAAGGATTACATCATTTAAGTACAACTCCAGAAATCAGGGAGTTGCGACCAGACTCCTAAATTCTAGGAACAAATCCTAAACTAAGGAGATACGTTACAACTATGTAACCATTTCTCCATTAATACAAAATAATATTTAATTATTTTCAACTTTATTATCCAATTTTAAGGTCATGGCCAACCCAAACACCAAATTGGTGTATGGGACCACCTTGTTTGTGGGATTGGTCACAGCCAAGTCAAACACCAAATTGGTGTATGAGACACCCCTATTTGTGGGACAAGGGGCCGACTCCCCCACATTTAATTGAAAATAACAAAAAAAAAAACTACAATACAATTTAATACAAATAATAAAAAATACCACTCCAAAATGGTTTAATATTTGTTTTAATTAAATAGTTGTAAAATTAATTTTTAAAAGAAAAGACCATATCCTATATCTTATAGTTATATTAAAATATTTAAAGACAAACAATTCCACATCAAAGTTGTAATATTTAAAAATATTATTTTGATGCAGTTTTATTATTATTTTTGTTAATGTGGCATGTAAAAATGAATTAAAAGACTATTATTATCCAATTTGAAGGTCATGGCCAACCCAAACACCAAATTGGTGTATGGGACCCCCTTTTTTGTGGGATTGGTCACAACCAAGTCAAACACCAAATTGGTGTATGAGACACCCTTGTTTGTGGGACAAGGGACCCACCTCCCCGCATTTATTTGAGTGTTCTAAGTCTATGAAGGCGTACATACTCTACCCTCTCTGCTTTTGAAGTTGTGACCTCTTAGGAAGAAACAAATGCTCTTAACCATTAGGCCCACTAGGTTAATAATTATAATTTAAGGAAAAGTTTTTATCTCTAGGCATTTGATCCCTCTTGGACCATGATAGCTCGGGAGTTAGAGGGATCAAGGTTTCTCTAATGGAAATGAAGGGTCATTTATTGTGAGATTTCATGTTCAATTCCCCTAAATTTACTCCTAACAAAGTGTTGGGGGTAGCATGGCTTATATGGTTAGATATTGAAATCCACCCCAACCTAGTGTAAAGAGAGGGAGAGAGGGTCCAAATGCATTATAATGGTAAGGACCAAAATAGTGGTAAAGACCATAATCTACACCAAGACAATGTAAGAGCAGGGAAAAATTGTCCTTGAAGTACCCAATTCTAATTCTTCTAGTCCTACATAATGGTGGATGTGAAATTAATAATCATTTTTTATTTCTAATTATAACATAAAATTTAAAATTTAAAATTTTATGATATATATATATATATTATATAGAGAGAGAGAGAGAGAGAGAGAGAGAGAGAGAGGAGAGAGAGATTATTAATTTCACAATCACCAAATACTGATAGTAATAAATATCTAGTTCATAGGGTGCATCTCAATTGGAAATGATCATTGTATGAAGTATTATGTAAATCATGGAATCTAAAGTTAAATCCCTTGTGGGTTAAAATAATAATAATAATAATGATAATAAATATTTATCCTATAAATAGGGGAAAAATATATTTAATTCATTTATAATAAAATACTAATAAATACTTATTTATGTTTATGAATTATTAATGAAATTATATAAATTATTTTTTATTAATGGACAATTAAGACCAATATCATCTATCCGAGCTTCAAAAGGTAAGTGATTGGGATTCTTTAATACTTTACTTCTATGATTTAAAATATGTGAGGAAGTGTTCCGAGATCACTATAGTTCCGCAAACTTATCAAGTCATGAAGTTTGCTCTTGTGACATGTGTGTTGAAAAGGATAAGAGATGTGAGTAAGGGCCAAGTATTCAAACATAAAGTGTCTTTTATCTTCAACTCTCTTAGTTTCACAAAGGGGGTAGATTCTTTCATCCCAAGGTGTTTTAGGAATAGACCAATGCCTGATTTCACTCCAAATATCATGAGAATTAGTTATTATCTTTGCAATGTTCATTTTCTTCCTGGAAATGGTCAAGACAAAAATATAATTCTGGTAAGAAAGAGAGACATTGATCACCTCATTATAATACCTTAACCGCTATTTTCTCGCCAACTCTTTATCCTCCCACAACTTATCCTTCAATTTGGAAGTAATAGCATTTTTAATACCATCCTTATTCTTTAAGATGATCTCCTCCTTTATCCCCCAATGGTCGAGCTAAGGCTGGGCATCTTTATGCCAGCCTCATTCGAGTTGAAGGTGGGTATTTTGACTAGAGTTAAAAGCAATTTTAGGGAGCTTCTTAGCTTCCATGTTGTGCAACTTCTTCTTGTACATCAAATACCTAAGCATAGTCATGTTTTTAATGGGGGAGAGGCTAGATTAAATCAACAAAATAGGGTAGGGAGTATTTCCTTTGTTCTTAATGTTGTAGGTTATAAATTTATTTTGGATCATCTCAATATTCTCCACCATTCTCTAGATATATTGTAGCCGCAAAACTCACATCCATATAAAATAATAGGGGTAATGAGAGTCTCAAAGAGAATATTTTTTTACTCCAAACCATAAGGGCAGTCGACTTGAGATTATTTCCAAGCTCATAGTAAGCTTTCCATCCTCCTATAATCATTTTCTCATCGCTATAGTTCTTGTTGAGTTGATGTTGAATATCAATACCTAAATATTTATATAAAGAAACCTTCTCCAATTAATGTTATCATAAATAAAATTATCACAGTTGATCCTTTAAGATTCAACTATTATAACTTTAGCCTTTTCAATATTTGTAATATCTTCTTCAAAAAGTAAATTACCATAATAAATACATTACTAAATACAATAATTTCTTATTTTATGATAAACTAGTATCTAATAATGTAATGGTTCCATTCTTTTTAATATTTCCCTCATGGAATCAAAAAGTGTTTCCTTCCGCATGCAAATTTAGGATTTCTCTTCCTTCTTGTAGTGCGTGTTCTTTGCAATTTACATATTCACTGTAAATCATAGACCATACTTAGAAATCCATATTATTACCGATTATTCTATGTTGAGACAAGTCTTTGATATAATTATTTAATAATATTTACACGTATAAGAAAGTCTTACACATATATATATACACTAGTATTTGTTACCTATATGCCTATCTATCTACATAAGACATTACTATATTTCATAATGTTAATTGGACTCATACTAATGGAATCGTGGTTATACCCTAGGGTGGAACTAGCCCTTACAACATTGGCTGTCCTAGTGCATATACGCATCATATATATATATATATATAGTTCACAATGTTTATTGCTGTTGTAATTCCTTGGATTGGCATCCATGATTGATCCTTTTCATTTCTTATATAACTTAGTTTATTGATTTATGTCACCACAACTTCTATGACATCTAGATGCGATTAGCTGGATGATTGTATTGCCACCGCACACCTTACCTATATTGCCCATGCATGCGACTTGGCAAGGTGGTGTCTAGTTGTTTTTTCCATGCGGTAGTATGTGTTTGTTGTCTTGATGGATGTTCATGATTTTTATGTACTAATAAACGATGGATATCGACTCAGTAGTGGTTAGAGTAACCGCCCTACCTCATTCTGTCGAAGCTTCTCAATCAAAATTTGCACTTAAATGGGGTTTGGTTACCTACCTCTATTAAAGTTTTACCCTGGGATAAGAACACTTAATATTGTGTCTTTCCATGGAGTCTCTGAACTAGGCCAAGACTCCCAACAAATTTCTAGATTGACTTGATAATTGTTTCCCTCTAGTAATTTTTTGGCGGCCTCTTATTTGTAGATTATATTTGGTAGTTATTCTTATAACCTGGTCTCATGTTCTTTTCTCTATAATAAATGTTTAACTTCTTCATGCCATTGTTACGATGGTAGGCCTCTGGGTTTTCTTGTACGAGGGTTTCACCGAGCGTAGCACCAACACAGGTTCGAAGCCACTGGGTTTTGGTACAATCGCCTTCGTATTTGAATGAATCTTATTAAGGTTAAGATGGCCTCTATCACTTCTTTATTTTGAAGTTCTTTTTTTAACGGGATGGGAGCAGGGATTAATATCATTTTGTTGATTATGCATACCTTTTAGAATTTAATCCAGAGTAATTTGACATCCCAGGCTTTGTTATGTCTTGGGTTTTCGCATGTATCACCAGCCACTGTTGGAATTTAATTCCAACTGCACCTAATTAATGCTGAAATGAAATCTAATCTTCAGCAATTAATTTCAGATTATCTGGAAGCAACAAAAGTCCACTGATATTTCTGAAACTTTAATACGCCTTAAACTCAGAATTAAATCCCCTGCAGACAACCGACTTATTTTTGCTGAAAAGTCATCACCGCCTCTTTTGTAATAAATACACAGATAAAGATCAGCAGATATTTTTACTTAGTTTATTGTTTCAATCAGATATTTATTTTCATATAAATACATGAACAATAGTCCTGTTTTCTGATGATGATGATGAGAAGAAGTGCAAGAAAGCAAAAACAGAAAAGAACATCAGTTTTGTTTTCTGTGATTTAGAACAACAGTTCTGTTTTTGTACTTTGAGCGAAGGTTAGAAGAACGAGTGTGTCTCTTCTATAAATGCACAGCAGTGCTGAACCTACGATTTTCTGAGTTAGAGAAAATCGATTTCTGGAACTGAAGCGTTCCTCTTGTAACAGCTAGTTTTCTGTATCAGCTTGTTTATTGCTTAGAAATACAAGTTTACTGTTTTGCTGATTTTCAGTTGCTGTTACACGAAGTGTCAAAAACACTTTGATTTTACTCTGTAAGTTTATTAGTGATTTGACGCCCCTTGTTTTAGTTGCTGTTACACC
>APFE031024491.1:123989-154473 GCA_000404065.3 Pinus taeda | reverse complement strand
TTCATAAAAGAACAAAGCACATAGATACCAAATTTCACTTCATACGTGAATTGGTTAACAATGGTGAAGTTGTTTTGCAGCACTGCAGAACAGAGGATCAGCTTGCTGATATCTTGACAAAACTATTGCCAGAGAAAGGTTTTGATCATTTCAGAAAATGCCTGGGTATGTAGCAGTTGAAATTAAGGGGGAGTGTTGGAATTTAATTCCAACTGCACCTGGTTAATGCTGAAACGAAATCTAATCTTCAGCAATTAATTTCAGATTATCTGGAAGCCGCAAAAGTCCACCGATATTTTTGAAAATTTAATACGCCTTAAACTCAGAATTAAATCCCCTGCAAACAACCGACTTATTTTTGCTGAAAAGTCATCACCGCCTCTTTTGTAATAAATACGCAGATAAAGATCAGCAGATATTTTTACTTAGTTTATTGTTTAAATCGGATATTTATTTTCATATAAATACATGAACAACAGTCCTGTTTTCTGATGATGATGATGAGAAGAAGTGCAAGAAAGCATAAACAGAAAAGAACAACAGATCTGTTTTCTATGATTTAGAACAACAGTTCTGTTTTTGTACTTTGAGCGAAGGTTAGAAGAACGAGTGTGTCTCTTCTGTAAATGCATAGCAGTGCTGAACCTGCGATTTTCTGAGTTAGAGAAAATCGATTTCTGGAACTGAAGCGTTCCTCTTGTAATAGCTAATTTTTCTGTATCAGTTTTGTTTACAGTTTATAAATACAAGTTTACTGTTTTGCTGATTTTCAGTTGCTGTTACACCAAGTGTCAAAAACACTTTGATTTTACTCTGTAAGTTTATTAGTGATTTGACGCCCCTTGTTTTAGTTGTTGTTACACCAAGCGTCAATTGTCTCACTGTAAATTTATAAGTAATTTTGACGGCCATAAAGTGACTTGCATCAAAATCGTGTTTCCGTTACACCGAGTGACTTGACGTCAAAACTCGCGTTGCTCAACACCACGAGCAGCGTTGCTGCAACACCAGTTACAGCAACACAGTTTTCTGTTTTTCTGTTTTTTCTGTGTTAACAGAAACACAGTATTATTCCGCGTTGCTGCAACACCAGAATCCTATTGCTGCAACACCAAGTCCAGAAAACAAAATTATCAGTTTTTTGAGCAGAAACAGAGTAGTTTTGTGTTGTCTGTTTGTTAAGGAGTTTAGTAGAAAATTCCACCATTATCAGAGCGTTGTTCTCTGATCTTTTGTGTTATGGAATTCACCATAAAATTCACCTTAAATGCTAATTTAGTTACGAGGGATTTTATTTCTCTATTTTATTCATAACCAATTTTCCTATAAACATACTTACAATTAAACTTAATCTTTAGTTTTATATAAGGAAGGAAGTTCTAGAAACAGGGTTATATGGTTATATACCTTTTAAAAAGGATGAAAGGCCTTCTCTTTCCTCCTGTTCATGATGTTGATATCCTACAAAGTAATGAACTAGCTTGTGCTCATAAGTTCTTTTACACACACATGTATAGTCTAAGTACCACTCTTATCTGTGATACTTTCTTATCTAGTATGTTATATTTATTTAGGGCTTATCTATATCCTATGCTTATTTCACTTAGTATTTATTTTTGTTTTTAAAAGAACCTATTTTAGTTCAGAGATAACCTAGGGGATCTTTGTGATGGAGGACCCATGTCCCTTCTCCAAGTCTTATTTTATTATGTCCATGATTGAGGGATTTCCTCTTATAGCTTCTCTTCCAACTTGTATGGAAATTATTTCTTCATTTAACATTATATATATTATAATATATATAAATATATATATATATATATTACTATATATATAGGTAGATACTGAATTCACCTAATGCGTATTTCAAGTACATCATTAGTTCTAGCGAGAGATTAAAACTAATTTAATTACTACTCAGTACCTAAAATCCACTCAGATTAATAATACAACAATGTCAAGAGTTGCACATGGAAGACGTGAAATGACAAACCAACACAAGAGGAGGTCATAGGTGTGGATCACCAGGAGCTCCTACAAGAAAAATGCCACACAGGCTTCACATTAATCTCCAATAACAAATAGATACAATTTGTTAGGGACAACAAATCATATCCCTAAATAATAGAAATTGAATGACTAAGAAAAGTAGAATGCATAACTACGTAACAAGAATAACCTATTCTCCATTAATTATAACACTCCCCCTTAATGGAGAAAGGGTTCTTAAACACACCTAATATGCCCCTAAACAATTCAAACTTCAGTCTTCCCAGAGGCTTAGTAAATATATCAGCTATATTATCACAAGAATTACAATATTCATCACAAATCTCTTTGGACTACACCTTTTCCCTGAAAAAATAAAATTGAGTGTCTATGTGGTTAGTGTTTTTACGAAACACAAGATTGTAAGCCAGTTTCATGGAACTTTGATTATTGTGATTCATAAACATAGCTTCTGCCTATTCCTCTCCTGCATCTTGGAGAAGTCTGCATAACCAAACTGCCTCACATGCTGCTGCACACATAGCTTGATATTCTACTTCTGCTGAGGATAAGGCTATAGTATGCTTCTTCTTGCACCACCAAGAGATGACTCTAGACCCAATGCTAAAGGCATAACTTGTAATTGATCTTTAATCATCTAAATTTCCCGCCCAATTAGAGTCTGTATAACTTGTCAAGCTAACATCAAATAAGTCAGAATACTAAATACCAAAGTCTAAAGTTCCTTATAGATACCTCAATACTCCTTTTGCTGCAATCCAACAGTTATCATGAGGTTCAGTCATGAACTCACTCAAAACACTCACTACATAAACTAGATCTTGTCTCCTTGTAGTCAAATAGATAGGACTACCAACCAACTATCTGTACAATGTTGCATCTGCATATTTCGAACCATCATCCACTTGAACTTTGTTGTTTTGCTGTAACGGCACAATGCAACCTTGCACTCATCCATTTTGAATTTAGTCAACAGACTCTTAGCATACTTACCCTAGGACAAGAATGTTTGGCTTGAATCTCTCCAAACAATAATGCATTTCTCCAAGGTCCTTCATCTAAAACTTTTGTGATAACTGCTACTTGATTTCTTCAATGAGATTGTCTACACTCCCTATCATGATCAAATCATCTACATATAAGGAAATCAACACTATTTTCCCCTCATCATTAAACACAATATACAAATTAGGATCAATTTTTCTCCGTTTATAACCATGCACGAGGAAAAATGAATCGTTTTTTTCATACCAGGATCTAGGAGCCTACTTTAAACCATATAAAGCTTTCTTTAATCTACATACTAAATGCTCTTCTCCCTTCTTAACAAACCCCTCAGGTTGCAATAAGTATACTTCTTCTTTTAAATCACTATTAAAAAAGTAGATTTAACATCTAATTGATGTATTTTCCAATGATGCTTAGTGGCTAAAGCAATAATCAATCTAATGGTATTTAACTTTGCAACAGGGGAAAATGTTTCCTTAAAATAAATACGTTCTTTCTAGGAATACCCCTTTGCAATCAACCTTGCTTTATGCTTATCAATAGACTTATCTTCTTTAAATTTCAACTTAAATAACCATACACAACCTATGGTTTGTTTACCATGAGGAAGCTTTACTAGATCCCAATTATTGTTCTTAATAATAGATTCATATTCCTCCTTCATTTCTTCCTTCCATTCAAAACTCTAACTCTTACTAGCTTCATAAAAAATAGAAGGTTCTGCAATGTTTAACATACCAGTCATGAGCGCGCATTCCCTGTATCGAGCTAGTAATTGTTTCAGCCTGCTAGATCTCCTGAGTGGTGGGGTGTCAACTATTCTACTATGTTCTTCTCTTTGTGGATCGAACTCAATTTCGTCCTCTTTATCCTGTTGTTGCTACTGCTATTTTTGTTGTTTTTATTGTTGTTGTTGATTGATCCCTATTTCAACATTCTTATTTGAAAGTAAGGGTACATGCCATTCTTCATTATCTTGAACATGATTTCCATCATCAACCTGTTCATGGAATACTATGTCTCTACTAACAAACACCTTGTGATTGGAAGGTTCAAACAATTTATAAGCCTTATACTCACTGAAATATCTAATGAAGGTACATTTAATGGTCTTTGAATCTAACTTCTTCCTATTTTCTTTGGGAACATGCGCAAAATCCTTGCAACCAAATACTCTAAGATGACTTACTACAGGCTTGAAGTCAAACAACGCTTCAAAAGGAGTTTTATAATCAATACTTTTAGTGGGACTCCTATTCTTCAAATATACTACAGTATTGACAACTTCTGCCCAAAATCCATTAGTTAGATTCTTACCTTTCGACATACTACGAGCACACTCCACCAATGTTCTGTTTTTCCTCTCAGCTACTCCATTCTACTGAGGAGTGTAAGGTGTTGTAAACTACTTTTGTATCCCATGCTCTTTACAGTCTTTGTTGAGATCCTCTTTCTTGAATTCTCCTCCTTGATCTGATTGAAGAATCTTGATGAACTTTCCTGTCTACTTCTCGATCATGTTCCTAAACTGCTTGAAATACTCAAAGGCATGACTCTTCTGTCTAATAAAATACACCTATGTGAATCTTGTACAATCATCAACAAATATTAGAAAATAGTAGGCCCCACCTAACAATCTTGTCTACATAGGGCCACATAAATTAGTGTGTACAATTTCAAGTGTATCCCTCTGTTTCCTATATTTAACGATAGAAAATTAATCTCTATGTTGTTTACCGAATGCACATGCTTCACAATCAATATGCAATTTTTTCAAAATAGGAAGACCATCTACCATACCTTTGTTTTGCAATAGAAGAAGGTCATCGAAATTAATGTGCCCAAGTCGTTGATGCCACAAATTTTCAGCAGACTTATCTGATGACATCAATGCTTGTTGTGGCATACTCTTCACATCAAGTTTGTAGAGTCCTCCTATATTTATACCTATAGCAATAGGCTCCATCTGGTCCAACAAGTCTTTAATGATACAATGAGATTTAAAGAATTCTACCTTGAGATCCTGATCTGTAATCTTTATACAGAGATTGGGTTTTTCTTAATACTAGGAACATACTACACATCATATATATTCGTGATCTTTCGGTCAAGCAAAGTGACAAGGACATCTCCATGTCCCTTGATTTCATACCCTTTATTATCTCCAAGGTATACTTTTAATCCAGTGTTGGATTCTCTAAAATTTCTGAACCATTTCTTTTTACCTTGACAAGGACATCTCCATGTCCCTTGATTTCATACCCTCTATTATCTCCAAGGTATACTTTTAATCTAGTGTTGGATTCTCTAAAATTTCTGAACCATTTCTTTTTATGTGTCATATGTGAGGAGGCTTTAGAATCTACGAACCAAATATCTGAGTCATCCTCCTGAGTGGCAACTACAGTCTTAGGCATAAATAATCTGACATCCTGATTCTGATCTGTATTAGCCAGATGACCTGCATGTCTTCTCTGCTTGTACTTCTCCCCATTTCCCTTTCTTATGGAAAAATTTAGCAATATGGCCTATCTTACCAGAATAAAAGCATTTAGGAGTAGAGTCATGTTTATGCAAGATCATACCTTGTGGTGTCCTTTTTCGTGATGTGTTTCCTTTCCTCTGATCAGCCACTGCTTTCCCATTTGGCTTGAACTTTGTCATCAATGCAAGATTTGGATTTTAAGGTTTGAGAGACAACCTCCTTTCTTTTCTTGTAGCAAGATCCCAGTGAGGTCTTCAAATCCTAGAGGCTTTTCTCTTGCATTCAATCCCATTATAAAAATATAACAATCATCCATCATGTCATTCATGGTAATTGTCATGAGATCATCATTCGCCATGGTCTGACCGATATCAGTTTGTTTATCATCAACTTCCTTTATCTGGGATATGAATGAAGAAATAGACTCATTCTCCTCCATTTTGACTGAGAGAATCTTCTTCCTGAGGTACAAAGTTTGACTGATGTTCTTGATCTCGTACATTTCTTTCAGAATCGTCCATATGTCATTCGATGTCTTGCAATCTCGAATGTGAGGGATGATGCAATCTTTGACTGATAACTTGAGAAGAACCTTCACCTTCATCTCCCTTTTCTTCCTGTCTTGAATTGTTGTATTCGATCCACCAGGTGTAGTAGTCGGCTTGACCTCATCACCGGTGGCAATGCCATAGGCATTCTGTTCCTTAAGCAAAGTATGGAGCTTAAACTTCCAATTACTTTAATTGGAACCCTCAAGCTTATTACTCTCATTGAGATAATCTTCATCTATTTGGTTATTCATTTTGAATAAAAAAACTTCAATAATATAAACAAACCCCAGATCTCCTTTACAAAAAAAATGACAGCAATGAATGGCTCTCCTGAAATATGAGCAACATTCAACATTCAATGCTCCACTCTGGCACAACAACACTCCTCTCTGTGATTTTTTCTTCACACGGAGATCACTAGAAGCTAAATCCTCTATGGCCTTGAGTGATCTTACCACACCTCACCTCGGCATCCAACTAACATGAAGCAACAAACAACCTTACTCTGTAGGTATCACCCTCAACTACTTTGTGCATGCTCCAGATATACATTCTTCACACCCATGGTTGTTGGCCCTTCCTTGTTAGATGATATGAAAAAATGTCGATGTATCCGACGTTGATCAACCACGCAGCTTTTGAGCAGTCAAACGCATAGTCAAGCACTCACCATGCTCTATGCTAACCACAACAGCCACAGTCAGCCTACATGCAACTTCTATCGATCTCCACGTAGCCTTGATCGGCTTCCACTCTGTCAAATGACAGGGCCTCCCTCAGGTAGGTGTGAGCTCCTCTCTGCGGTTATCTTGCAGTCTTCTGCATGCTGCAAAACACAATGCCAAACAGATCCATGGATTTTAGTCTTAGGTAGTCCACCTTGTGCTCCAATCTCCTTATGGCTCAACTTTTGCTACGAAACTGCCACAACCACCAATGCTACCTTTAGCAACAATCAGGAGGTAAAAGCACACAGGCTTGCACATAGCCAATAGCCGAAATTCATTGTTGTTTCTCTGCGCAACGTCGTTGGCCTCCTCTAGTGATCAGGCCTCCTTTTGACCATAGGTCTAGCTAGCCACCTCACCTCACCTGACCTCTGCATCATGTACACCAACTTCTCCACGTGGCACGCCTATGTAAAAATGGCAGTAGATATCCACTCCAGCATCAACTTTCAAAGGAGAAAGAAAATGCGTAGCTTTAGCCATCACGCAGCCCTCGTAGCCAACTTTGTCTTCTAATCCACTTGACGCTTTTATACACCATGAGATTGTGGAGATCTTCATTGAAAAACAAAACTTATCCATGAAGGTCTATCCACCACTTGCACCGACTTTTTAGAATGTCCACAAGGTGAAGGATCATAGGGTGGTCGTCGCACTTTTCCACACAACACTGGTGATGACTCTGCTACAGTCATGCCCTCACTCAAATTACAGGATTAACAGTCATGCAGCTTTGATACCATGTAAAGAGTTACAGATGGAAGGCGTGAAATGACAAACCAACATAAGAGGAGCTCACAAGTGCAGATCACCAAGAGCTCCTACAAGCAAAATGCCACGCAAGCTTCACATTAATCTCCAATAATAAATAGATACAATTTGTTAGGGGCAACAAATCATATTCCTAAATAATAGAAATTGAATGACTAAGAGAACTAGAATGCATAACTATGTAACAAGAATAACGTATTCTCCATTAATTCTAACAATAAACCCAGATTAACAATACAACAACTCATTATTCTTAGAATTATTTATTATTATTTTCCTACTTAGTGTATTCCTATACTACAATATTTCATAGTGAGTTCAATAATATTTTACAATTATTTTTTCTTACACAAATGCTATAACCATGTGCCAATACATATGTTATGTATAATTAAATGATGGAGTTTTAACCTTTATATTTAACACATCATGAACCCTTAGCAACTTCCTACTAAAATTATCAGGCTCTACTAGTTTTTCTCTCGCACTCGCTAATCTACAAGTGTTGTCTTTATCTCCCACAGAATTGATTTTTTTTTATAGATTCAACCTTATGGAATTTTTCTCCAACCATACAAAAGAATGTTTTCCTATTTATTTGTAATTTTCTTCTCCTTTTCTCCCAAAAGAATTTATAAAAGGAGGATTCTTTTTTTTAATTCCTACCTTTCTAGGCACAACCAACTGCAACTAATGATTTCATTGACAATTAGGGCTAATCTCTCATTTTAGCCTTTTACTTTTTTCTTGAGAGGTTTAACAACTTAAATTAATTTAATAATTTCAATATTCTAAACAAAATTTCCATTATAATATCCATCACATGTTTTTAATTTCTTTAACAAAACTTTAAATAAAGTAAAACATATAATAACTCTTCTGGGGGTATTACATCTCCTCCCATCTAAAAAAAACACCATCCTTAGTGTATTTTCATAGGTTCATGTTCATTAGAACATCATTGAAAATTATTTTCTCATCTCATCCTCTAATTTATAGGTAGCATCCTTAGGTCCAAAGTGCTTCTGTTGCACTTTAACCTCGGTTATGGCTTGATTCCAGAGTATAATCTCCCTCTATTCCTAGTTCGTTGTGGTTCAAACTATAATTATCCTTTAGGTTTAACCTGTACCACATGTCAATCAATTACATGATATGGATCGTGTACACAATTTCTAAACAAAGATACATGAAAAAAATTATGAACTTTATTATGTGCTAGCAATGCCAACTGATAAGCCATTGATCCAGATCTAGCTAGAATTTTAAAGGGTCCACAGAACTATGGAACCAATTTAGAAAAAAATCCTAGCTTTAGGGAACTATTCTTTGGTTTTACTTTGACATAAACAAATTCACCCCTACTAAACTATTTATATTTACTTTTGAAGTCAACGTAGCTTTTTTGCCTATATTGTGCATCCTTTAAATTATGCTTCATCTCTTTTATCATTCCCTCCATTTGCTATAGTTGTTATAGCTCTAAATGAGTTTGTATTCTTTATTACACCAGTTCAAGGGAACATGGCATCTTATACCATACAAGCGTCGAAGGGACACATCCTAAGTGAAGCCTGGTATTCATTATTGTAAGAAAACTCCACCAAGTGTAAATATTCTTTCCTCTTAGTGGGTGATTCATAATCTACATGTTCAACATGTCTTCCAATACTTGATTAACTCTTTATGTCTACCCATTTGTTTATGGATGATATGAAATACTGAAATTTAACTATTTTCCTAATCTAGAAAACAATGATTTCCAAAAATTCGATGTAAAATTCACATCTCTATCTAATATTACTATCTTTAGCACTCCATGCAACCAAAAAATTTATCTCATAAAAACATATGCTCCCTCGACAACCTTATAAGTGGATTTTATATGAATAAAGTGAGCATTTTTATTAGTTTATCCACCACTACCATAATTGAATTATGTTGTTTTCTTGTTTTGTGTAAACTGGTAATAATTCCAAGGATATCACCTCCCATTTATATTATGAATTGGTAGTGGATTAAAAATTCCTATTAGATGTTGATGCTCTACTTTCACCAATTGACATTGTTGACACTTGGTCAAATATTCTGGAACCTCCCTTTTCATTCCATACTAATAAAATTCTTTTTTAAGTGAAACAAAACATTTTCTAGTACCATGGGTGTGTTGCGTATGGTTTATTGTGGTATGCAAGCAATATTACCTATTTTATTTAATTCTCATTTGGAAGGTAAATTATGTTTTCTTATAACAACATTTATATATATATATATTTCATACTCTAAATTATTTCCTTGTGGAGTTTCACTCCTCACCTTGTCATAAAACATTTTAAAACTATGATCAATTAATTGTTGCCTTTTTATTTGTTTAGAAAATATCTTTTGATTTTACTCAACCCAATCTCACATAAGGGTCTTGAATCCCTACTTAAATCATCATCCACCCTATTCTCCTTCCCTTTTATATTCTTTTAGACAAATTCATATTTTATATTCTTTTTGACATTTATGCCGGGTTAGATGAAAAATATTTCAAACTAATGTGGTCTATTACTAATGTAAATTTATTACCCAATAAATAATGCCTCCACATTTTAAGGGTGTGTATAACAACTATTAACTACAAATCATAGAATGCATAATTTTTCTCATGCTCCTTTAATTTGCAGGACTCATATGCTATCACATGTCATTCGTGCATCAATACTCCCCATAAGGCTTCCAAAATTGCATCAATACACACAACATATTATTTGTTTTGATCTACTATTTATAATATGAGTAGCTCTACTGAGAAATGTTTTATCCTCTCAAAGTTGTCCTCACATTTTTGGGTCCATTCGAATTTTACTCCCTTATTTTGTAAGGAATTTATGGGGCATGTTATTCATGAAAAACCTTGTATAAATGAATGATATCATCTAGTTATTATCATGAATGACCTTATGTCTACCACATCATTTAAGACTGGCCAGTGAAGTATAAATTTTCTTTTTCAGGGTCCACCACTATGACTTCTTTGGATATCACATGACCAAGAAATTGTATCTTGTCTTGGTAGAATTCACACTTGTTCAACTTTACATACAATCAATGATCCAATAATCTCTCAATTATTGGTTCCTAATTATTTCGTGCTCCTCCAAGGTTTTGGAGTACCAGTATGTCACAAACTTGTCCAAAAACATGTTGAACACACTATTAATTAAACACATAAATGTAGTGAGGGTGATTGTAAGCCAAAACGGTAAAATCAAGAATTCATAATGCCCATACCATGTTCAAAATGATGTATTGGGAATGTCTTCTTCCTTAATCCTTAATTGGTGATATCTAGATCTGATATCTATTTTTGAAAATATTGTCGCTCCTTTGACTTGGTCGGACAAGTAATCAATCCTCAGAAGAGGATACTTGTTTTTAAGAGAAATTTGTTTAACTGCGGTAAACAATGCAAACTCTAAAGGTCCTGCCATTTTTTTGGTGAAGAGAATTGGTGTACCCCATGGTGACATGCTAGATCATATATTTTTGTTATCAAGCATTCGTTGTAATTGCATTTTTAATTCAATAAGTTCTATCACACTCATTCAATATGGGGCCTTTGATATTGGAGTTGCTCCCAGTGTCAATTATATGGAGAAATATATCTCCCTTTTTGGTGGCAGTCCCAAAATATCACCTAGAAAGATGTTTCATACTCATCTTGGATGGCAAAAAGTTTGCACCCCTTTCTTGCTTCTTTTTATAACTGTAATGTTGTTACCTGACACAAAAACATAGGCTTGGGTGTACCTATGATGATTTGTACTTCCCCATTTTTCGTTCTACATCTAATAGTTTTATTTAAACAATCAACAATTAACTAGTGTTCCTCCAACCAAACCATCCCTATCAACATGTCAGAAGAGCCTAAACGTAATACGTTCAGATTTATGGTGGTGTAGATTCATTTAAGGTCACTAAGAAATTCTTTACCCATCTTGTCACCTTTTTTTTTTCCTATTATGAGCTAGACTAACCACACATTTTCATAATTTTCAGATTAAACTTGTATTTTTACACTACCTGACGACTTATGTAATTTAAACTAGCACAAATATCTACCAAGGTAGAATTATTTCAGTTATAAGTGGTACCTTAAAATCCCACCATTATTGATTGATGATGTTCTTGTAATCCCTCTAGTATTGTGTCAATACATGGGATGCTCCTAGGTACATCATTTATGGTATAAGTTTCATGTACTTGTCGTCAATTTTGCACAATTTTTCTAGTGTAAGTAGAATTCCTCAACAAATGGGACTCTCCACAACTCCAAAATCATAGAGGTTCTCAATCCTTGCCATTACCCCATTATTAATTTATGTTTTCTTGGTCCCATCTTTCCCACTGAGACTACGTAATGCGTAGTTTCTCCCAGTCGCTACCCAGGCTGACTGCCCATTGCGTAGTCTCAAGCCTTAAGATCCACCTTGGATGCTGGGACTATGTAATGTGTAGTTCTCACTACCAGTATCCCTCACTTTCCCAAGAATATTATGCAGTTTTTCTCAATAGTGCACCGATTTTCTACCTAATCTTGCTCTGAAGATATATTTTCAAAAGGGTAACGTTTTCTTGCCATTAGTGTCTTTTCTGTCCCATAAGTACCATAGTTGTTGAGCAGTTCTCTCCAAATTCACTATTACCATGTCACCCAAGGGAATTGCTTCAAGAGATACCACTAAAAGCAGTACTGGGGAAGTATTTGAGAAAACACCAATAAACTAGCCAATATACTTAAACACTCAATTGCATGTAGAGAATCACTCAGATCTTACATGGAAGAAATTTAATGAAGCATTTTTATAAAATTACTTCACAACGATCTAGAGGACCAACAGGTATACATTAATTTCCAGAGATTAGAGCTACACAGGGTTGCATGTATATATTCAGCCTTCCCATGTGTAGATGTTATCAACTAGATTGTCTCAAATATTGATGTGAGTAGTGCCAGTAGATGGAGGCTTGTTACTTTTATAGTAGCATATTATTAACATATGTACCATTTTCATGAGATAGAAACACACATGGATTGACTCTTCTATGCCACCAACAACTATGTGGTCACGAGGGATTTTATTAAGAGCTGGGTGAAGGAGCCATCAAAGTTTTGACAATCACCCACCAACATATAAGACATGGTATCTCAGGAAGGCATATCAGCTACTGATTATCTTAGCCTACAAAATCCACAATCATCACAACATAGAGACCTTTTCAGAAGTGTGGGAAATCCTTCTGAATTAGGTAATGAACAATGGGAAGTTGCTCAATTGGTCAGATTTTTTGGCTCAACAATTAAGGATCCATGTAGGTAATGCCATGAATCCTCCCAAGGGTGGTCAAGTGAGGTTCTATAGATCTTCATATTTATTGGATGCAATTTATGCACATAACACATTCCTCGGTATGAACTAGTCTTGGTCACCTTGAAGACTTGGCGTGTACATCCACTCGAAGTTACTCTCGGATTACAACCATCAAGGAGTTATGGAGAAGCTAAATGATCACTTCCTCATTCTTCCATACAGGATGACATTTGAGGAAGAACCACCTTGCATGTCACTTGTGACAATGGAGGCAATATCAGAGATTATAGATTGGTTTTCTTCACTAGATGGCACCTCCCTTAGAGTGTTTGGTAGAGAGAAGTCACCACATGTTTTTCCAAGGTATGCCACCAAAACTCTCATCATGTAATAAGTGTCATATCATCTTGCCACAGGGTTATCAACTACTTTTCACATGAAGAAGAAAGCACCTTGGCTAACTCTTCCCATGAAAATTGGATTGTATGAGATAAAGAACCTGAAAGTCATGAATTCTAAAGGCAAGATGATTAAGAAGCTTGCATTTGGTAGTGGAGACTTTAACTTTTATGATCCATGTGGTATTTTCAAGAACCACTGTGCAAGAATTCACTTTTAGTGGCTCAATAGGGAATTTCATTGGCAGAAGGAGGATCCATGGAAAAATAGTTGTAATTCCTCCAAGACTCACGATTTGATCAGTTTTGCAAGAACTTCATAGGTCACTCCACAGAAAGAAAAACCTCTAGATGTAGTGCCATCGGAAGGGAGAAGCCCCCTACAAGATAGAGGAACGAGAATGGTTTCTCATAGTCTAGGCGGAGAAAGAAGCTGTAAGATGAAAGAATGTTGAACTGCTATGAAAGCGACTTTAGAAATTGATGCAACGTGGAAATAAAGGATGGAGACAATAGAACGAAGGAAGAGAGAAGAGTAGCAGAGGACATTGGATGAGAAAATCAAGCAAGAACAAGAAGAAAAGAAAAAGTAGGAAGAATAAGAAAGGCAACATACAATAGCAGAAGAAATAATGTGGAAACAAGATGAAGAGTAAGAACAGAACCGACAACTAGCAGAGGAGGAAGGTAGAAATATGCAATATGAGGAGCTTTCTAAGAAGATTGAAAGAATGATAGATATTGATGAAAAAAAGGTGGAACTGGAGCCGCAAAATAAGGATTTCAACCTGATGCCTAGAACACAATAGGTCATTATTCAGTCTCCACCACTTCAAGCATTAGGGTCAATTCCCAGCAAGGAAAGGGTAGTTATTCCTCTTGATGATGATCTAGTGATGGACACGTACAATCTTTCATATGATGACATATAGAAGAATATTGTACAAGTGCATAAGAAGCATTTTCTAGATGATCTCACATCTCCTACTTTTATTAGAAAAAGGGTAATTGTGGCTGACACCAAGAGATATCTCAAAGGCACTACCTCAGCCAACTTGGCCTTTATAGGTGTAGCAAATTCAAACACTCAGTGTCTAATGGCCGAGAATAAGAAATTGGCAAAGAACTTGTTGGCTTCCAGGAAAGAGGTTGAACAACTCCGCACAATAGTTAAAAATGTAGCTTTTACACAGGTCCGCCTAGAGGAAATGAAGGAAATGATACTTCATGAAGTGTAAAAACTTAGAGATATCACATGGGATCTATTACCATGCATAAGGAAGTTATGCACGTGCTTGGCTTGCAATAATAGTGTAAATACCTTGAAAAAACTCTCAAAAATGTGCAAGCTCCAATCATTTCCATGCATGAATGGACAATACGATACAAAGGGGAACTTGTTGACTTGGGTAAGAATATGAAGTGACAGGTAGAGTTGGAGAAAGAAAGAGTGTGGATGTTGATCCATAACAAAAAATATCTTCTCATTCATTGGTAACATTGAGTCCTTGTATGCAAGGACATACAATAGTATGGACTCCTTAGTGAAGACCCAAAATATCCCATCAGTTGACTCACTCATTGAAGCCAAACCTAGGAACCAGGTCAGAAAGGGAGTAGAGGAATACGTGGAGTAACTGAGACAGATTACCAATAAGGAGGACTTGGAGGTGAATAGATAAAACATGCACATCTACATTGGTGGCCCTAGCCAAGTGCAGATAATGTTGATCATTCTTCAAAAGGAAGTAGAAACTAGTTCCAAATATTTGTACCCAGATGCCATCGAGTCAAGAGTCCACTTCCAATGAGATACTATCACACAGTTTGGGGATAACATCATACAATACTAGGATTGGCACTGCTATGTGACTAACAAACATCAAGTGGAAGTTGGTGACCTAAAGTTTCCAAAAAGTCAAGAATCATGTTATTTTGTCTTGTTAGGATGTCAAGTTGTCTCTACCCTATTTTGTCTTATATGGGTAAAAGTCTAAATTGTAATATTATTTGTAATTAATTTTAAGTGGAAGTCCAAGTGCCAATATTGGAATATGAAGAGTCATGATGTAATGTAATGAGTTATTTTGTAAAGAAGTTGAAGAGTTATGGCAGTAGTCCATGTTGACACCTCATCCTCACAATTGGGTGAATTTATGTAAATAGTTAAATTAGGAATGTGAACAGTCATCAGAAGATGAACTAAGCAGTCACACCCTTTTGTATATAACAATAGCATACCTAATGAAATGAATTGAATTAGTTCTACTACCTATTGGAGAGTTACTCCCTGAGCTGACATGGTATCATAGCAAATTTTCAAAATAGTTGTAACTCCCTTCATTTTTGCTACTGTGGGTTGTATGCTGGTCTGAGCACTGTCCACTGAGCGTTGTCCATTGTTGTTCTAACCTAAGCACTGTCCTCAATGCCTCTGTCCTCTGCATTGTGATTCATTGCCTCAACGCCTCTATCCAAAGCGGAAGGCAGAAAAACTCTTTACGGTGAACTGGTATTACGTTTTACTGCATTTTGTATGTGTTTGACTGCAATCCGTGTTGCGCTGGATTGCCATGGGAAATCGTGATGGGATCAATGGAGTTTGACCGCTCCTCCTTGTTGCTTGGTTAACGCTTGAATTGACTGTGTATCATTGCGGTGTTACGTTGAATGCTTGAATTGACTATGTATCTTCTCCCAATTAACGTTGTCCTGTGATTTAACGTTGTCATATTTTATGAACAATTTGTCTTGAATGTGTATGGTAATAGTGAATGGTGTGTGAGCTCAATGAAAGCGTGATGAGCCCATGTATCTTCATAAAAGAGCAAATTCTAAATGCGTGTGGCATATTTCCACTTCTTGGCACTCGGGTCCATGCTCCATCCTTCCAACGGTATAGAGAACTAGTTGTAATTGTGAATACTGTGGGTCTGCGGCTATCACCCTTTTTTATTTTTGCGACCAGTTCTGGGTCTTGTATCTGTTGCATAATATCTCGAAAGAAGGAAGAGTTCTCTAACTTCTGCATAGCCGATTTTACTTTATCGACTAATTCCTGAACTCTTTGATTATTTTCTACATCATACACAGAGGTATTCTCCATAATTACTAATCCAACCTTAGAGGCTAAGATCCCATAAGTTTTCAACGCTAGTTATGAAAGTTTTGAATGTTGCCTGAATGGTATACGATCCAACGAATGCTACTATTTCAAATAAATCTGGTTATTTCAAATAAATACATTTGTTGATGTTTCAAATAAGTTTGAATGCTGCCTGACATATGATCTAATGAATTCCATTTGCTATGCAATATTACAATCCATGGTATTTGGTGATTTTGTTTGGATACCAGCGCAATTTTAAATTACTGTTCAGATTGGTGCGATATTTCTTTACATGAAAACATTGGTGTGGTGAATTTCATGTGTGTAAGAATAATAATATATTATATGGAGTGATAATATATTATTTTGAATGGAATAAAAGTGAACTTGAAATTCATTAAGTTTTTATGGCGATATGTTATATGGTATATGGAAGGTATAGCATATATATTTGAGAAGTGGAAGGTATAACATATATATTGTTTTCTATCAGCAGAAGTAATTTTTTTCTTACAGAATGCATTCAATCATCTCCATGGTAGGAATAGTTATCACTGGCAAGGAGAACTATCCTGAATGGTTCGGGATGATAAAACACACCCTCATCTTCAATGAGTTGTGGAAAGGAGTGTGTGTCGAAGAAGGAGACAATGACCCAGTACAGCCTACCTCAGACAAAGAGCTCGTCTTTTGGGAAAACAAGAACATCAAATCTTATGCATTAATCACAACATCTGTAAATGAAGAGGTGAGCTGCCATATTTTGTCATATTCAACTGCCTTTGAAGCCCTACAAAAGCTAAAAGAACTCTATGACTCACATTCTGCACTTGAATTTGTCCAACTCATGATTAAACTCTTCACTCTTGAACTGCAAAATAATGATCCTCTTGCCCTTGCATCTGAATTAAAGTCTATAATGCATGATATCAAATCCACTAAGGTTGAATTGGATATTCCTCTTATTTCTTTTCTCAAGGCACTTTATCCTACTTACTCCAATTATCTTGAGTCATTGCAAGCAAATGGAAATCTCAAAGATATAACCTTTAACTCTCTTGTGAAAAAGTTTGTTGAAAGAGAGAAAGCTTTTGGAAAGAAGACAACCCCTGAATCTTCTGAAAAGACTGTGTGCCTTGCTCATAAAGAAAAGCATCCTGCTCAAGATTCTACAAGATGAAGAGGTGGACAAAGATGAAGAGGAAGATATTTCAGAAACAGGGGGGGTAGACATTCTCAAGGAGAGAAGGCAGATTTACATTGTATTCACTGCAAAAGAAATGGATCACATGATGTCTCTATATGCAATCTACCATGGGACAAAATTGAGCAGAAAAGAAACCATCAGAAAGGTAAAACTGATGATACAGACAAAGGTAAAGCACCTGAATCCGCTCACTATGTTGAGGCACAATGTAACATTGGAGTAAATGAAGATTTGTTTAATGCTTCACTTGCTTCATGGAAAAATGATTGGTTGCTTGATCTAGGAGCAACCTGCCACATGTCTCATAGAAACGATCTTTTTGAAGATTTCACTGACAATGTTTATGGAGAAGTATACTTTGCAGATCAATCAAAAATCAAGCCATCAGGGCTTGGCATAATCAGGCTTAAACTGCCTGGTCTTCCAGACTTTCTTCTGGATCATGTTCTATATCTCCCACAGCTCAACAGAAACTTGTTGTCCTTGGTCCACATTTGCCAGCAAGGTAACTCCATTCATATGTTTGATGGCAAGCTTGAGGTAAGAAAAGCATCTGACCACTCACTTGTCATGAGGGGAATAGAAGAAGAAAGGCTTCTCAAACTGCAAGGAACATCTGCTCATGCACAACATTTCTCATACAATTCTCATCATGAAGAAGGTACACTTCCATCAAGTTTATTATGGCATGCTAGATTTGGACATTTGAACTATGACAGTCTCCTCTTATTGAAGAAAAATGGTGCTGCTGGTTTGCCTACAACACCTAGAAAACTTAAGCAATGTGGTGCTTGCATTCTAGGACAGCATAGCAAACAATCTTTTCATGATTCACATTCAAGACCACATAGGAAACTTGAACTCATTCATTCAGATTTATGTGATCCAATGCTCATTTCTTCTGCAAATGGAAACAAATATATCATGATGTTTATTGATGACTACACCAGAATGTGTTGGGTTTATTTATTGAAGAACAAATTTGATGCTTTCCAAACATTCAAGAATTTTCATAAATGGATTGAAAACGATGCACAATCTCATATTTGGTCTATTCGCACTGATAATGGAAAAAAATATACATCAAATGAATTTGAAAACTATCTTCGCCAACATGGGATCAAACATCAAACTACTGTGCCTTATAATCCCCAAGAGAATGGTGTAGCTGAAAGAATGAATAGAACAATCTTGAATATGGTAGGATCCATGCTTTTCTCCAAAAATGTAAAGATAATTTTTTGGGTTGATGCTATTCTATGTGTTGCATATATAAAGAATAGATGTCCATCTAATGCTATAAGAAACAAGACTCCTTATGCAATGTGGTATGGACATGTTCCTTCAGTAAAACATCTTAGGGTCTTTGGTTCCACTTGTTATGCTTTGATACAAAAGGTACATAGAATCAAACTTGGTGCTAGAAGTCGTAAGTGTATATTCTTGGGGCACTCAAACACCTCCAAATCATACTGCCTCTATGATGAAGTAAATAAAAAGTTTGTTGTATCTAGAGATGTAATTTTTCTTGAATCATCTAAATCTGACAATGTTGTTGAGCGACAACTTGATCGTTTGGATAGATTCGCAAAACCAAAATCATTTCAAGAATTTGATAATCAGATTCCACATCTTGAAGGGGGGATTCCTATTCTAGATCAACATGTGGAATATTCTTCTGAAGAACACTCTCCCCCGAATGAAACTCCAACAACGAATGATGCTTTAAGTGATGTAATTGATAGAATTGAGAGACTCAATCTTGATTCAGTCCCAATTCAATCAACAGAACAGCCTAGACCATCTCAGAAAGGTCCCCAAAAGTGGCTAACAAAGACACTTGAAAGTGTTCATCCTGATGAAATTGGAAAAACAGGAGCCAGAAATTCAAACTGGCAAAATGGAGGTGATGTAGATGACTCTAATTCACTTGTTGATATGGATGTTTCTTATGATTGTAAATTGAAATTGTCTACAGATTTTGAACCAACTTCCGTTAAAGAAACTACTTCTCATGGTGAATGGAAAGAAGCAATGCAAAAAGAGTATGATGCCCTCATAAAGAACGACACTTGGAAGCTAGTTGATCCTCCATTTGGAACCAAACCAATTGCCTGCAAGTGGGTCTACAAGAACAAGTACAAAGCTGATGGCTCACTTGACAAGCACAAAGCTAGGCTTGTGGCAAAAGGTTTTGCATAGAAGGAAGGGGTCGATTATGAGGAAACTTTTTCCCCCACAGCAAAATGGGCCACCATCTGGACACTCTTTGCACTAGCAGCTCAGAACGGTTGGAAAGTCCATCAAATGGATGTAAAAACTGCGTTCTTGAATGGAGATCTTCTAAAAGAGAATGTTTTTATGTCCGAGCCTGAAGGATTTGCTGTGAAAGGACATGAACATAAAGTATGCAAACTTGTGAAGTCCTTGTATGGCCTCAAACAAGCACCACGAGCCTGGTATGAAAAACTAACTGAGCATCTTCTGAAACTCAACTTCAATCATTTTGATCTTGATGATGCACCTTTATTTGTCAAGAAAGTTGGAAAAACAGTTGTATATCTTGTGGTATATGTAGATGATCTTTTAATGACAGGGAACAATGAAAGCTACATTGCATCCATAAAGAAGGAATTGGGTAAACGTTTTGAAATGACTGATTTGGGCTATGTTCATTACTATCTTGGCATTGAAGTAACCCAACATCCAAAGTCCATATTTCTTTCTCAAAAGAAATACATTGGAGATTTGTTAAACAGATTTGGCATGACAGAGTGCAATCCTCTTACTACTCCAATGGTACAAAACTTAAAGCTCACATCTATTGAAGGAAAGGAATTTGAGGATGCAACAAAGTATAGACACCTTGTAGGAAGTCTCAACTACCTTACTACTACCAGACCAGACATTTCATTTCCTGTTGGAATCCTCTCCAGGTTTATGCAAAAGCCTTGTGAGGGACATTGGTCTGCTGCAAAAAGAGTTTTAAAGTACTTGAAGGGAACTCAAGACTATGGAATCAAGTACACACGGGTGGATGACTTCAGTTTGATCGGATACTTTGATTCAGACTTCGATGGAGACAAAGAAACTGGAGTATCTACTTCAGGATATGCTATGAGTCTTGGATCAGGAGCTGTCTACTGGAGATCACGCAAACAATCAGTTCCAGCAGATTCCACAACATAAGCAGAATACGTGGCAGCAACTGAAGCAACAAAAGAAATTGTGTGGCTCAGGAAAATTCTTGAAGATTTGCGGGTAAAACAAGTACAATCAACTCCTCTCATGATTGACAACACCTCTGCAATAAAGTTGGCCAAGAACCTAAAGTTCCATGATCAAACGAATCATATCAATACTAAATATCATCTGATTCGACATCATGTTGAGGCCAAAACAATCCATCTCAGTCATTGTTCCACAAATGAGCAAATTGCAGACATCTTCACCAAAGCACTTGGAAGGGAAAAGCTTGAACGATTCAGAATGATGCTTGGACTCACCAACATCCCTTCAGATTAAGGGGGGGAACGTTGACACCTAATCTTCATGATTGGGAATTTTATGTAAATAAATAAATTGGGAAGGTGAACAGTCATCGGGAGATGAACTGAACAATCACTCCCTATTGTATATAACAATGGATTACCTATGGAATAATAGACGAATCAGTTTTCTGCGAAACTGGAGTTACTCCTAGCCTGACAAGTCTTTGCAACAGAGTCTCCATGTTTGGCAAAGGGTAATTATCTTTCTTACTTGCTAGATTAAGATTTCGAAAGTCGACACAAAGCCTTATCGTACTGTTCTTTTTCCTAACAATCACCAAGTTGGAACACCATGTTGAATGCCTCGTTTGAGCGATAATTCCTGCTACAAGCATCTTTGAAAGCTCTTTTTGAACCAAAGGGGCTAACTTAGGTTTAATCTGCTTAAGCTTCTGGCGAAAGGGTTTAACATTTTCATCTTTTAAGGGGATAGTATGTTCCATGACATCTTCCCTATAGCCTTTCAATTCATCATAAGAAAATGCTAAAACATCTCAATATTCGTGAAGTAAATTGATTAACTTTTTCTTTCTTCAACACTAGTACCTTTACCAATTTTAACAATCTTTGAATCCCCAGGAGTACCAATGTTTACCTCGATGTATTTGCCTGGATCCATTTTATTTTCCTCTTTAACTTTGTGGCATCATGCTGATCAAAGTGTTTTTCTAAAGCAACCACATTCCTAGGAGTAGGATTTATGATATGCTCATGATTACCAGATCCATCCTCCTCAGAATCTATCTGAAAATTTCCAAACTCATCCAAATTTTCGAGAAAACGAATCACTTGCTTTTCATCATTAAAAACCTGCTAATGCTCTGAGTTATCTGGAACAGAAGGCCTAAATATAACTTCCATTTTAATCTTATCCTCAATTAGCCCATCAGACAATTGCAAAGTAGAAGCAGTGACGGCAAGTTCATCTGCCAATCTATTATGCTCTCTTCGAATAGCTTCAAGGTCAAGGGCATCAAAGTATTCCATAGTGTCCCATACAGTATTTCGATAGTTCCTTAACCTTTGATTTTTACATGTAAATTTATTTTTAAGCTGCATGATAATTAAGTTAGAATCCCCCTTGATGCTAAGCAACTTAACTCTCAAAGCCTTTGACAACTCAAGACCCAACAACAGAGTTTCATATTCAGCGACGTTGTTGGTTGCTTCAAACTCCAATTGATAGAAAAACTTGAAAATATGACCAAGGGGAGATTTTAACACTATTCTTGCATCTTTACCATGCCTAGA
Organism: Pinus taeda; assembly: GCA_000404065.3. Taxonomy (NCBI): domain Eukaryota; kingdom Viridiplantae; phylum Streptophyta; class Pinopsida; order Pinales; family Pinaceae; genus Pinus; species Pinus taeda. The sequence goes on along the minus strand of APFE031024491.1, from coordinate 132,044 downwards.
CGATGCACCATCAAAATACATGTACCAAACTTTATCATTGAGATCCCTAATCTTTTTATCAACCTTATTCTCAAGAGGAATTATGAAATTAGACATGATAGCATAATTCCCAATGTCAGATTGTTCTTTAATTATCTCGTTATGAGGTCTCTTAGGATCTTCAACATGGAATTTTCTCTCGGACTGTCTATTAAGTCTCACAAAACCATCACCTCTAGGAGAAGGAATCATAGCATATGACCAATTCATTTGAACACTCCCTCCTAGATCAGAGGTCCATTTCCTAGATAAAAGCATACTCCAAGCATTAGGCACGTCAACAACAACAATGTCCATAACAATCATAATGTTAGGGTAAACTGATAAATGGACTTGTAAATCCTTGATTAGACCATGAACTTCAATCATTTTAGAATCCATGGCACATATATTGTAAGAGGGTCTAGAAACTCTTAAGTTAAGCTGTTCCATGACCCTCTTAGTCATGACACAAGCTAATGCACCAAAATCAAGCATGCAATTATTCAATTTGTACCCATTAACCATCAAAGTGGTAAATAAAGGCTGATGATATTTGTTATCCGGGTCTAAACTTTGCAAATATATGGGAGCATCGTGAAAATCAACTTCCGGGGTCTTCTGTTGAGGAATATTTGCTTGACGACCTTGAATAGCTTTTAGTAACTTATTATTTTAGGAAGGGATTTTCACAATCTCAGAGACAGGAACCTAGATTTTCGCATTATTAAACCAACTTCCCAAATCGACATCTAATCCAGAGTTTAAACCAGGGTTAAAAGTTCGAGGGGGAATTTGATTCCCGCTCTTATCTTTATCCCTTCTCTGATAAGTTAAACCTTTATCTCTAACAATTTCCATGATTTGCTCTAGAGAGGGTTTTTCACTATATAACTTAGCCAAAATGTCATCTTCATTTTCAAGGTTTTTATACTAAAAGCTGACGAGGGATGCATAACGTCTCGACTATTTTCCTTAACCTCCATCCAATCGTTCATAGACAAAGGAAACTCTTTACCCACTACATTTATTTGATCACCCGCCCCAAACATTCCATTATCCAAAATTCTTCTAACGATGGGACAAGTAGCCTCCTCATGAAGAGCATCACAAACCCGACAGTAAGGCCAAGCATCATCGACGAAATTAGTAAGCGGATTAGGAGGTCTCTGCTCACTAGATTGACCCTTCTTTTGCCAATTGTTATTTCTATTATTATTATTTATGGGCTAGAAATTTTGCGTTTGCGCTCTTTCTATTTGGACCAACCTATTATGCAAAGTAGCTATCTCCTTAGCATGGTTAGATGTTAATTTCTCTTGATTAATTTCCATGCTTTCGATATTTTGAAGCAATTTCTGAACAAGCTCGCTATTAGGTTCTTGAACCTCTTTTCTTTTAGGTTCTTTCAATTTCGTTGAATGCCTATCAAAACCTGGGGTTTCAAACTTCCCAGATGTTGCCTTATCCTTTTCAAGCTCTATGGCTAAAGCTTGACAATCCCTATAATCAGGAAGTTTAACACGTCTCAACTCATAAGAGGGCTCAGGGCTAAAGGCATCAATATAAAAATCTCGAAGAGATTTGTCGGTAGGTTTATAATCTTGAGGTAATTCCTTAATAATATCATTAAACCTTTTGTTAAATTCTTCAACGGTTTCATTCTTTCTATTTTTGATTATGCTAATAGCTTTCACGAGGTGTCTTCCTTCTCTCTTATCTCCATACTTTTCCTTAAAGGCATTAACGATCGATTGCAAGGAATCAAATGAATTCCGAGGCTTTTCTGCAAACCATTCATGAGCATCGCCCTCCAAGGTCGAAACAAAAAGAGTCATTCTAACATCTTCATCATTAAAATTAGCAGCCCTTGCATACTTATCCATCCATAAACTAAAATCTTTCAGATGTGAATTAGCACTAATTGCGTTATTTCCCTGAAATATTGGCAATTTATCCATCCCATGTGTTGGAATATCATTGGGATAACCTTGAATGTTAGAAAAATCGCAAGGGGCAAATATATCCATGATGTCGTGCTTAATCGGGTTAGTAAAAAAGAAATGGATATCAGATAGGACTTCTTGTCCAAGGTTAACAAGAAGTGTACGAGAAGATAGTTTGTGTAATCATACTCTGAGAGCCCTTTCAGGATCAGGAACAGGATTAACCAAACTACTTGGATGTCTTCTAGTATACACTCTTGCAGAGGATATATGAAGTGGAGTCGCTACTCGGACAAAAAGTGTAACATGGAAAAACTCGGAAGAAAGGAGCTACGGACAGGAAAGGACAAGAGGAAAGAAACGAGACAAATGTCGAAGGAACCAAGGGCAGAAAAAAACTCTATCCCCAGCAACGGCACCAAAAATTGTTGTCGTGCAGAGTGTCTAGGCACCGCGACAACGCTCAGACCAGGGGTTGTCACCCTAATCCCCGATCTCTCCGTTTAAGCCGTCTCCCTAGGCTAAGGGGGTAGACCCTTTGGGATAAAGGAAGACCAATTGGGAATTAGCTAGCTTGGAAGACACAACGAGGGAATCAAGCACTTGATTGATTTTAAAAACTTGATTTGAATTTTTAAATGTCTAAGACCAATGCCTTCGATAGATGAAGTGAAAACTGAGTGATTAACTTGCTGCTGCTGCTTAGGAAATAGATATATGAACAAGCCCTTTAACAATTGCTTAAAAATATTTACTGAAATGTCTAGCATACGATGAGCATCAAAACATTCAAGCAACCATGATTAATTTTGATGACTTAGCAAAGCTCCAGCGATTTAATCTTCAAAAGATAAGTACTTTGAATGACCACAAAATGCTAACCAATTCATAAGATGAATCACCACTTTCAGATAGCTAACTCCAGATAAAATCTAAGCACATTTAGCTATAGAAAAATAACAAATATTAATCCCACATTAAAATTTTCAGCCTTAGCGGAAAAGATACACCAACAAATCCTTTCATTTTTTTTTTATTTATTTATTGTATTAAGTGATTAAAATCAAAATCATAAAATAGAAACTAAATTCTAAAATAATATTAAACCAAAACCTAAAAAACCTTTTTATGATTTATTTTTATTTTTTATACAAAATCTAAACAAAAATAAATCAAAACCCTAAGTTAACTTTTATGCCTTTTTTAGGATTTTTATATTTTTTATTATTTTTATGATATAAAGTTCTAAATTTAAAATTTAAACATAACAAAACTAAAATCAAATAAATCTAAAACTAAAACCTAACTTAATAAAATCAAAATCTAATCCAATCTAATTAAAATTTAAATGAAATGGAACTTTGACAAAAATTATAAAGTTCTAAACTATAAGAAAAATAAAATCAATTCTAATTAAAATTTAACTTAAAAACAAGCGCTAACCCTAACCTAAACTAACGCATAGAGACCAAAAGAATGAAATCGTGAGGCTCCAAACCTATTAACCCGTATGCAAAAAAATCGAATGTTTTGTTTGGTATTTGCTGCGCAGGTAATCGAAGGGAGGAGGGCAGTTGCGAAATGGCAGCTCGACGGGTTTGCAGTAGTGAGGCAACACACAACACGCAGGTGGGCAGCGGATGGGCGGCATGGAGAGGTTTTCACACAAGGAGAAGAGTTGACTACGGAACGAAGGATCAAGGTATGAAGTTGCATAGGTAGAAGGAGCGAGGGTTTGAGGCAGCGTGGAGTTGCAATGAAGCCGCAGGAGGAACAAAATGCGATGATAGAGGAAAGGATAGCGTGGAGAGGGGCGTGTTCGCTGCAGGTGAAGGACTGGACGTGAAGGTTGGACCTGCATAGGGAGAAAGGATAGAAGAATGGAGGCTGCGTGGAGGGTTGGAAGGGCTTGCAGCGCACAGGTGCAGGTCTGGACAACTCTCACCTTAAAAAATTTCTAAATTTTTCTGCGAAAATGAAACCCTAGCAGACAAATAGCTCAGACAAACCCTCGAATTTTTTCAGAAAATTTGAAAATCTTTTGAAGAGTATCCCTGCAAAAATGATGTTGAGGCCAGATCTTACCCTCTAGGGCTAAGATCTGGCTTCGGAACAAAACTACACCTTCAGATCTGCAACCTGTAATGACAAAAACAAACACCTAGAAACAAAATATGCAAGAAACAAAACTAAAAACCCTAAAACTAGCTAAATAATTACAATATTCACAGTGTAAAGGCTCTAAATAGCCAGATTTGTCAGTGTGCCACAGAAATATTTTCAGAATTTTAAATTTAATGTGAGATGCTTCAAAAAACCCTTCATGCATTCACAAGAAAAATTCAAATGATAAGCCCGGGATCAAAACTACCTGGGCTCTTCAGAATATGCTTCTCAGGGGTCGGCTAGTTCAGCGAAGAACTTCCCCAAATGCTTGTTGATCTTCGAAATCAAGATTTTCCTGCACAACTTAGTTCAACCATTAACAAAGAGGGAGAAAATGATACTAAAATCTAGATCTAATGGAGATACTTGCCATCATATTCTGAAATTTAACTACCATTCAAACCCTAGTGACTAAACAAAATACCTGTGTTTAAAATCACTCTTCATCAAGCTATCATCAATCGCTGAAATTAAATTTATGCAAAAAAATAAAACATCTTACAACATTTCCAGAATAGTAACACCAGCAAGATTTCAACCCCAAAGTATTTCTTTATTGCACATAAAAAAACGATTACAAGAGAGCTTTCTTTAGCACAAGACTCGCAGATCGAATGATCTCAAATAAGAATTGACCCCCTATTTAAAGATAAATTTCCCAATGGCTAGTTTGAGTGATCCGTGTCAAAGTGATCTCGACCTTCGGTGAGGATCAAAACCTCTTTTAATCTCATTTGTGGAAATTTTAAATGTTGAGGAAATTTCACATTTTTAAAATTAATGCATTTTAATAAATTAAAAATTTGCATTTATACTTAAAACTTTGACTATTATTATTTATATTTTATTATTTTTTTTTTTTTAATTATTATTTATAAATTTTTTTGTTTTTTAATATATAAAGGGATCTTCGAACTTAGCCTTTGGAAAAATTACCTAGGACCTAAGACTTAGGAGAGGATAAATTATTTTTTTATCCCTTAAGACATTTTACATCATGATTTTTACATTTTTACATCTTAAGGGGAAAAACCCATTTGACATAGACCCTCATAGACTACCCAGTTCTGTGACACAAACATAATCTAGCAGATCAAGCAATTTGTAATAAAATAACTTAACCAAATAGTTAGGATTATTCCCAAATCACTTTTACATAGACTCAATCTAACACACTAGGACTCCCCTAAGATTCTAATGACAAAATCCATTCCAGCTTTGGGGGTCAGGCTGAAGGAAAACTCTGCTGATCATGGATCGGTGAGACAAAAAACCTTTCGGAACGTAGATCATCACTAGAAGATTAGGTTTACCTAGGCAATTACATACATGACACAGATCTGCTAAGATTATTTAGAATTTACACATGCAGACTGGGTTTACAAAATAACATGATCAGGGTGATGATGATAGTTGAACGACACAGACATGTTGAACAAGTGCTATCCCTTTTGCGAAAAAGGGGGTGTACTGCTATTGAGTCATTGACACGTAGTTGTCAACAAAGCGTATGTAGTGCTTCGTTCTAGTTGACTAGCAATGATATGTCACTAACATTTATTTAGCCCTAAGGCCCACACATTATTCTTTGAGGACCTCAGGTTGAGGATCCGGGCACATGACGCTATTATTATCAGTGGTTGAGATATTCATGGTTGTGATGTTTATGTATGTTATCCATTGATATTATGATGAAGATAGCATGAATGGTTATGTATGTTATCTATTGGTATTATGATGATTGTAACATTAAATGGTTATGTTTGGTCTTTATTGAATTTATGATGATGATGGCAGTAAAGGATATGTATGCTCTCTATTAAAATCATGATGATGATAAATTTGATGAATAGGTATATTTCTATTGATGTTACGATGTTGATAGTTTGATGGATATGTATGTTTCCATTGATGTTTTGATGATGATAGCTATAATGGATGTGTCCCCTATGTTACTTTCATTAGTTTAGACTTACTATGAACAATGATGTGAATGACTAGATGTTGTTAATGATGCTATTATGACAATGACTAACACTGAGAAACCTTGTTACTGATGATTATTGAGTATGGCAAAAAACTGCTAGAGGCACTCACATATGATGAGTTGACGACAACTGGTTTGATGAAAAAATTAATTATTTTATCTTTGAAATTCAAAGTCAATTTTGAAACTTGCTATATATGTTTATCTATATTCTGATGAGATGTTAGGGGTTGCAGACACAGATTAGTTGCTTCGCCGAATGACTCACATATGGGTGATGGGGTTGTACAAGTGGATGGAACTACATGGGAAGGGTGGGACAGTGTCCCTGATCTCACCCACTAGCACTCCCACCGTAACTTGGTCTAGAAAGGTTGAAACACCTTCACTTTGAAGATCACGATGTCATGAGGGCAGGTCTCAAAGTTGGGTCACTCATGAGAATTTTATCGGGGGGTGCACATCAAGGCGGATTCCTTAATCCCGACACCATTAGTCTCACTATAGCAGGCAACATAAGAAATGATAGTGGTCTATGATGTTGCACCCATACTTTCCCCTCGTAGTCACTGCATGCTTGAAGGGCAAGTGGTGTGGCACCCTTGGAACTTCAAAGGAATTTCTTGGAGGGCACGACCAACTTGGCATCCTTGGCATCACAAATAAATTCTTAGACGTGGAACCCTTGGAACTTCAAGGGAAGTTCTTGAAGGGCATGACCAAAATTGGCACCCTTGGAATCATTAAAAATAAATAAATTAATAAATATAATCAAGAAATGAAAACTAGGTAAATTTACCTCAAGGGTAAATGATGTTAGAAACCGAGGTAACTAAATCAGAAATAAAACTTGGGTTAAGAGGATCATAGGAAGAAATAAAATAGGTTACCTTAAAAACTCTACTCCTCCCATGTTGGAAAATAGTAGGTAGATTATATAGTTTAATTAGGTAAAAGGGAAAAGAGGGACATACTTGTAAGGATAAAGATTAATCCTAAAATAGTTAAACCTAATTAAGAAAAGAGGAGGGTGAATTAAAATAAGATTATTAAATTAAATTTTAGAGAAATGTAGAGAACCTCCATGTGGCAACAACCAATATAAGAATATCCATCTAAGAGATAACTTGAGTTAAATTAGGGAGTAGATAGAGGATTAAATCTTGACTCATTAATTGACTTTAGTAATGAACACAAATTAAGGAGTAAAAAGGGGGATCAAGAAGCAACTAGGAGAAGAAATAAGAATCTTGTTGAGGTGAAGAAAATATTAGTTTTAAATTAAAGTTTAAGTAAATAATTTTGGAGACCCTTGATGAGAGAGTGACACATAGGTGGGCGAATAATCAAATTATTGAATTATAAAAAAATAATTAATTATGCATGACATGCTAAGTGTTACCTATGAGGACTCCTATAAAAGAAGGGGCAAGCCATGGGAGAAGGGACTTTTTGGGAATGCTATTATTGGATGGATGAGACTATGTCAGAGCAGTGATTACGAAACTATAGTGAGTTTGGTGAGGTAGAGGATTTTAGAGAAGGGACTCTTGAGCCAAGGAGTGCTCTCCTCTACGAGTAACTGCATTCCTCCATTGTACAACCCCATTGCAGCTTGGAGGTCCGCGGGGAAGAAGAGTACCCAAGGTGTAGGTTGGGAGGTTAACTGGTGGGTCATCGCATTCAAATCAAGTATGTCGTCATTCACTCTCGAAGGTGACTGCCAACAAGGGAAGACAAGTAACGACAAATCAAGTGGAGTCTTATCTTTTGATGAACGGTACATATGTGTTGCAATATTATTTTGTATGATTTCTTTATGGCCTTAGTTAAATATATGTAAATTTTATGATATTTTCAGTGAAATAAACTCTAGGGATGTGTTAGACAGTGTTGAATAAATTTGAATTCCTATTGTTTTTTTTCTCTTTTGGTTGT